>JAODFX010121948.1:0-17372 GCA_027580035.1 Dorylogaster longipes | reverse complement strand
CAAACCTTTTTTCCACTCATTTTCACTTTTGTTTGTATTCTATATTTCCGTTTATTTCCATAAAACAATTTAAAATTGTGCTCATTTCTTCCAGTCACAACAAACAGTGGAATGACAAGTTGTAGGCCTGTTAATTGACACTGACGTTTGCTATTTTTTGACAACTGCGTTTGTGTGGACGCAATAGTCGCTTAAAAAGTTGCCAGCAACAACAAATTTACAGTACAAAGGTTTTGAGTATCTTTTTTTGTTGACTAAATATTATGATGGAAATTTGCATCATCATGCAAAGAAGGGTTAAGACGCATAACGAAACGCATCACGCACAGTGTGAAGGCACCTTTAATCAGCTGACTTTGTAATTTTTCATTCGGCTGGTGCCGCACTGACGCGCCGTATAGTCGCGACACTATGATTCACTATGATGCACACGCAGCACATCTTTATTTCATATTACGTATTGCTTACGTCATGCTGATTTTTCTTTATATTCGCCCTCAGCAGTCAGCTCCGACACTCTGTTGTACTCCGTTGCTACGATCACTTGTATCAGTACTCTTTGTAACAATTGCATTTACTTTTATTGAATAAATAATTTTAATTTTTTACAAGTCTCGCGATTCGAACATAAAATTCACATGCAAAAAGGGCTTCGCGCGTGTCCAGTCCGCTACGAAAACCAAATTGTTCTTTACTAATATTGTGGCATTTGGCATAAATTCTTTTGAGAAGTATTTTTAAGAGTATTTTTAGAGTGTGGCTCATTAGGCTAATTAATCGGAAATTATTGCACCTATTAGCTTTGTTGCTTTTAGGAAGAGCGATGAAGACCGATTTCTGCCAGTCGCTAGAAAATTTTCCGGTTTGATAGATTTGGTTGAAGAATGTCGTCAGCACAGTTACGCTCTCGTCATCCATTAATTTTATCCAGTTCTATAGGAATTTCGTCTGGCCCTGGAGTTTTTCTTGTTTTTGATTCGTGTATTGCGTTTTTAACTTCAGTTTTGAGAATATATGGATCATGGTTTGTTATATAATTAGTTCTTCTTCTGTTCCGCGGGTCTCGTCCTCGAACAATTGTTGCATATATTGCTGCCATTCATAACATTGGTCTTCCTTTGTTAGCCGCGCTCTGCCACAATCGTTATGCAGCACTATTATGTTTTTTCTTTTGTATGGACCGGAGTGTTCTTTCAGCTTTTTATGTAGGTTATGTAAGTCACCGTGTATGGTTTGAAGGCGTTCTATTTCTTTGCAGGATTCCCGAAGCCACATCTTCTTTGCTTCCCCAACTCTTTTGTGTTCTCGTCTCTTCTCCGTGACATTTAACATATTCTGTGTCATTCATTCTTCTTTTTGTCCTTTGTTTCCCTGTTGGTTTTACTAACTGTTGAACTTTTCCATTTCTCAACGAAGCCTTGATTGAATTTGATTGTGTTCGGCGATGTAGTCTCGCACACTCCCATTATTTGGATGTCAAATCTTTGCATTTCCAATAATAATTTATTCAACCTTCCCGCATCATAAAGTTATTCCATATTCCCATTTTCAGATCGGATCTCATCGGTCGATCTCTTTCGCGATGTTTTTGCATGCTTACGCCCTGTACTCTCTTGCCGAATCTTGGTCTCCGATTTCCATGATTAGTAACATTTGGCAATCTAGATGTCATTGTCATGTTGATTTTGCTGGGGAATCTGGAAGATCTTTAATACAATGGTTTCCCATTGCCTTCTGTATCCTTATGTCGTTGGCCGTTTATTAGTTCACTTGCCAGCCTTTCCACACGAAACTGTTCGTTAGCAAGTGAGGACTGCTTCTTTCGACGTTCAGTCGTCAGAGCCTCGTCAGTTATCTAGCAGAGTGCAGCGGTTAAGTAAAGTTATCGCTTGAGCAGGTAAGGTTGACATTTCGGTTAGCATTTAATTCTGCTTTGACCACTTACACCCCCATCATCCGTTAAGTCACCGAAATTTGCCTGGCTCGCCAGCGTCCGTAAGTGTTGTTTCTCAGTCAACGGTTTAATGCGCGGTTAGATCTGCGCTTTGCACGTATTCCAAAGTTATTCGTCCCGTAGTGTCAACGGGGAGAAATTTGAGAAAGGGAAAGAGTTGTTTCTTATTATACAAAATTAAATATGGTTAGTTAATATTCACAAGATTTTTTAGAGGAAAGTTCGGAAAAGTTAAAAACCGAGATGAAAAAAGTATCCGGATAAAAATAACTATCCGGATAGAAATAAGTAACCATCTAAAAGTCCATCCGGATAGGATTTTTTAAATCCGGATATCCGGATAATCCTAATAAAATTGCTAGCGCTATCCGAGAGAAACGCCCTGCGAGCCACAAAACTGTCGAACGTCGACATCAAAAGATCACGAGAGCGAGTTCAAATAAAAACCGCAACCGACGCTCCTTACAATATGCGATCTCCCGAAAACGATATTAAACTTTGAATTTTCATCAGACGCCATGGCGTCTTCGCTCAGCGCGTCGCGGTCGTTGAAGCGTAATGCAAAACTGTGGCTGTGTCGTCGGCAAAGGTTCGTGTAACCAGCATTCGCATTCGGTCACGTTCCCGGGGATAATTTAATCTTAATTCAGCCAACTTGAGGAATGCGATCTGGGGGGCATTCACACTCGGACTCGTTTAGATCTCCAGCGAGGCGATTACTCTCCGCCGCGCATAAAGTTGGCCCCGTTTGGGGCAACGCATTTCCTCACCCAAAAATATCCTGCTCGCCACGCCGCAAATTTCATATTGATAATTTCGAGTGCATTAGTGCGATTGGATTAAAGATGCCGTCTTCGACTAGCGCTGAACGCGCCTCTTATCTATTAATCACATGCTACAGACGCCGCCTCCTCGGGCGTTTCCGGTTCGCGTTCACTGCACGCTCTCGTTAATCAAGAATTGATTATTCCGCAACCAAATAAACATACGATACTGCGGACCAGTGCCAGATGAGCGCTGCAAGTGGCCGCTGAACGCAGAAAAACGCGCTGATGTACAACTGATTTATTGACTTCGATAACAAATGAGTTTCGCCTCGCTTCAAGTTTATCAACGTCTGGTGTATTGCTAACTGCGATATTAATTGATTTCCTTTTCATGCGAGCAGCTTCCGTTCGCCTCTCTTTTTGTGCTTTTTGTGTTCATTCTTTTCAACAATCCGAACATTGCAGGAAGCCGTTTGTTCAACTCCCTGGTGCATTTTAAATGGGAAGCGATGCATTTTAAAGCCATTGTTGTCGACTACACGCCGTAAAATTTTCGAGAATCTTCCTCAGGTAGACTCCTCTTTGCGTACGGCGAAAAAGACACCAACAAAGCAAATGCCTTTATTAAATGTGCAGTGTTTTCTTTCATTCGCGGAGAAAGTAGGAATTTGATTTCTAGTTAGTTCCCCTAACGAGCGTAATATTTTCGTTTGCGGTATAAAGGAGCCATTTTCCGCGCCGAGGACGTCAAAGAAAAACCGCAGCGGGGAAATCTCATTAAAAATGCATGCGCTGAATGGCTTCTAATTGTTCGTTATTAAGAAGCGCCCGTTCATTTATCAACACACAAAAGTACGTTTTGTGGTAGACCATCATCAGCTGGGAATGTACACATACAGTGTGTTGGCAACGAGGAGGATGTCGATTGTGGCCGTTGGGCCGTTGGGGAAATGGCATAATTTCACGCAGCGTCGAGCTGGCATGTGGCCGCCGTTGTGCATTAATGACGTTCGCGACGATCGGGCTGTTGCAATTTATTGCACGCAGCGCGCTTGCACAACGTCTCGCCTCTGCATGGGGGCAAAGAAGCGCGTGCGGAAATGAATCGGCGCTCGTTCGCAAACAACGGCTTACCGCAGCGAAAAGAAAACAAATGGCGAGACCCGGACGTGGCAGGAAGAGCGATGGAGAAAAAGAAGTGTCAATCTATACACGCAAGAAAGGATGCGCTTCCCTCTGACCATTTGTCGATGTCTGCATGCAGTCCAGTAACAACACATTAAAATGATTCCTTAATACAGTACTCGCATTCTCTTCGAGTTTGTTCTAGTTCGACCGATCTTTATCACGATTAATATTTTAATATTTATCCGTTGCTGCAATGCAATGTATTCTTCACTCTGCATGAATTATGCTTAAATATTTATTCGTTTGGACCTAGTTACATTTTTAAATTGGATAGTAATTTGGTCTGGAAACAGGTCAGAACGTCACTATATGGGTTGCTATAACATGTGTAAAGTTTATTTGCAACACATTTGTATGCAACAAATCATCATATTTTTTGCTTGAGTCATGATCTTGAATAAAATTGGTTACAAAAGCACACTATTAAATTTAATCTTTGTAAATATTTGATTGGAAACTTTAATTTTGGTAATCAGCGAACTTCGTTCACTATATGTTTTTGCAATGTTAGTCCGTCTGTCTGTCTGTCTTTTGTCGAAACTGGCCATGGAAGGGGCGACATGAAGGTCACGCTTATTGTAATTTCGAGCGAGTCCAAATCTGACATTTTCGAGATCATTCGAAAAATCAAACTTTTAATTATCACTTATTCTCATATGGTTTTCGACTCTGAGTCCTTTAACCAATATCTCGAATAGTTTTCAAGTTATTCGACGTTCCAAACGACGAGTCCAAAAATAGAAATTTTTATTATAAATGAATTATAAATGTCCAAGAAGGTCGCTGGGTAAAAAAGCTTGAGCCTTCCTACTGGTTTTATACTATATTTTTCTATTGGAATGATTATTTCGCGAGGTAAAACATAAAAAAATGTCCTAGTTCGCGGCCTTCTCTCATAAATAACTTTTGTACTTTTCCTTATGAATGCTGTCAAGGAGAAATGTATACGAGTAATACGGATTTGAAGACGTCGTATTGTTGACTTTATATGTCGGCGTGAATATTTTTCTTGTTATTAACGAAGTTAAATACGAACGCGTGCATTGTTATTTAACGCGCATGCCATTTCAACTTTTACGAGACTTGCTTCATTTTGCGCAGGTCGTAGCGGCGAGACGTACTTGAAACCGAAACGAGTTTCATGTATGATTTAAAAGTTAGAACATTACCTTTTCAGCCTTTTTCCGGACGGCACGGCGGCGGCCAAAATGTGTCCTGCATGATGAACACCAAGCGTCGAGTTCATGTTTCAAATTCCCTACAATACCTGTGAAAGTTCATCAAATGCATGCGCCGTCGTGCGCGCTCCCATTTCAGCTTCGCCCGGAGCCGGTAATAGTGGAGATTATAATGAATCGACAAAATGGAAATCCATCAAGCTCAGCGACGAAGAATAACATTCACAAACTACCATACCATCAACGTACGTCTGTTGTTGGAATTGGGTTGTGTTATCAGACTTAGCAGTGCAACGAAATCTAAATAATAGGTAGACTACTTCAACAACAAATTAGACATTAAATTTTGAACTTCAAACAACCAACAACAGGTGTATGTTGCATTGCCAATACTATATTAAATCCTAAATATCAATAGAGTAAAACATGTCCTTTTGGACACATATTGCTGCAACCGTCGGAATTCCATTTAGTTTGCATATAAGTTACAAATTACATTTCATACCTGTTCATGTTGGCCATTGCAGTATTTCAGGCCAGTAGGTCTGTGTTAAGTTGTTATCTCACTAGACAAAATTTTGGAAAATAATAGTTACTATTAATCTAAATAGATTTTAGCCTGCTGAACACGAATATATAATTAGAATTTCGGCAAGATTTGGCAGCGATTTTGGCTACTGTGAATAAATATCAAACCTGTTGTTTCATTAACAAATTTCAATGATTTCTGCAGCTATAAGGTTTTTGAGAGTTTTTGATGAGCATTAGACGTTTACGTTATATGGAACGCTCCGCACCGGTGTTTACTGACAGCGTACGGTAATTGAATTGCCTGGCTTACCTGCCCCCGTTGTCAGTCAACGGTTTAATACGCGATTAGTTCTGCGATGTGTTGTAGGTGACGTTGTGCACGAATTCCGAAGTTATCCGGGCGCAGTCTTTGGTTAGCATAAATTTATTAGTTTCTTAAAAATCTTGCGTGATAGAAAAATTTCAAAGCTATATCAAAAATCAGCGTTAATGAATCTTCATAAAACACCGACAACTTTGAAGCAATGGAAGACCTTGTTGATATTATAATGCATACTAAACCATGAATAAACTTGAAATCCGCTAATTCATGAGGACAAACTGTGGGTGATAGAGAAATTCCAAATACATATTTGAAATTACGACAAAAAATTGTAAAAGTACAACTATTGGTACATTTCAGGCATCAGTTATAATATAAATTAAGTTACCCTTTAATGATTAGTTAAATTCCATTTTCCATTTGCTAGCATTGTTTTGAACACAATATGTATTCCATATAAGCAAGACAAAACTATCGCCATTTATGAGTTATTTCTATATGAATCCATAAATGAATTCTGAATTTATTAGAATGGACTCTTTTTACATTCATCGAAAATTAATCATTTTGTGATCACATCTGTTTATGTTGGCCACTTTTTCAGAAACTGTCGGTGGCAAGTTTGACAGTTTTCACTGTTTATAATCTTATTTTAAACGAAATTCGTTTTGAGCATTTTAATATTAATACTATACTCAAATGCCTATGTGTTTAAATAACATTATACATTTATTTAAAATTTATTTAAAATTAGCTTGTAGAGAAAAGTAGATTGTAAAGTAAACTTAAATCAAATAAGTTATTGATATAAAAATCGAGAAGAAAATTTTGGGGTTATTAAAAAGCTGTGTAAAGCAAACTTCAGCAAATGAATATAATCTCAAAGTATCTCGGGAAGGAAACCAAATACAACATTCGCACATTAAGATTTTCCACTTCAAGTGCTATTCCCGGCATGGGTAATTATAGTGGTTGCGCAAAGTTTCGACTCTGACATACGCGCAGCTGTTTGCCGAAGTTTGCTACCCAATAAAATCACGCCGAAAGTGCGGATTGCGCATTAAAAAGAAAAAGAACGCAATGGCAGCGTTTCTAATTTCATTTCCGTCTCTTTAACAAGGCCCTCCTCGAAAATGGTAATTCCATTGAGGTTAACTTTGCGCAGCTGGGAGCGGGCGTCTGGTCGCTTTGTGGGTCCTCGTCTGACGCGGGGTGCGACGCGTTGTCGCAGCGAAGGAAAATTTATAACGCATTTCAATCGGTCCGAAAACAGCCAAACTCCCGATGTGAGACCGACACGGCTTATGTATGCGCATTGGGGGGCGGCAGCTTCACGTTTCGTAAACTCCAGCGACGGCGGCGGCGGCGACGGCGACGGCGGCGCACGTTCCGACCCGAAACGACGCGCTGCACGCCGAAACAGTCTAACGATAAATCTAATAAAGAAGTGCAGTGTTACAATTCGCCGTGGAAGGCAAAATATTACGCACGTACGAAAACGATGCGATGCGCTCGCCGCAAACGTTCGAAGAGCGAACAAAAAAAGCCACATCGGAGAGAACAAATCGGTGCAGAATGACGCGGCGGCGAGCGCAAAGAGCGCAAAAGTTTGCTGAAACAAATTGCTTGTTTTCGCGATAAAACGTACATTAAAATCTCCGCCGGCGCGTGCATACCGAATGTGTTGCGGCGATAAATTAAGGGTGTTCTTGCGCCTTAAAAGAGGAAGTATATCTCTCGTTTTAAAAAATAATCTTGGCAACGTCGCGACGGCGTTTCTCTACTTTCTGTCGACAAATTAAAAAAAATTAATTTGTTTAAAATCTGCGCTGTGCAGTAATTCCAGTTTTTGCACGGACTTTCACGAGGCTTAAAGAAAGTGAGCTTCGAAATTTCAAGAACATGTTATCGATTTTACAAAAGTTACAAGCAATCAATATTGAAATTTTTATGAACAAATGAGCAAACTCGCGTAATTACCTATCTTACGCATGATAAAATTCCAAACCAATTTTCTAGAAAATTGTGCTTTTCATTCATCTGAAATTTTAGCATCATACTTTGTTATGTAAAAACAATCACAAATTAAAAAAAAATCTTATGGAAGAAGTTAATGGTAAGAACTAACTCCCTTAAAAACTCGGCAACACACCACGTTTGTTGCTGACTATGTAGATAAAATGAACTATTAATTTCAATCAAATATTTGATACCATTTAATAGATTTGATAGCATTTGAAGGCCCGGCTCTACGAAGCCCTATGTACTACCAAAACACCCTGTGTAACACAATCAAAATGGGATCATTTCGACTTTAATCGAAAGTCTGCGCGAGCTCGAACTTCATTTGCAATTAAAATTAAATGCATATCGAGTATTAATTAACTGCCTTTTAACGCAAGCCTTCGATGCTAATCGAAGAAAAATCGCTTTCGATTTGATTCCACCAACTGCGTTGAATACCGATAAGTTTAAATTTTAAAAAAATGTTTATTTATTATAAACGATTATAACTTATGACAAATATATTGTAGGCAACCTTCTTTTCTCAGTTGGCAGTTTTAACACAGCACGGAGACAATATACCCAATTAAAGAAAATTTTATATACTTAAAATTAACTTTATAATTTATGACTTGAAATTTAAAAAAAATATTTCGATACTATTTGTGGGCCACCATTAATACTCATAACAAGAAATACTTAACGAAAACAACTCATAGACGAAAGAATATATTTTATGACCCTAATCTATAAGTATAAATTTTAAATTATGACTAATGTATATGAATCCTTATTTTTATATCTAGTGCCCATAGATACCCACAAATATGGAAACAAATATGATTGATTATTCATTACTATTTAAAGAACAAAAGTATATGACTCCTAGAGCTAGAAATCATTTATTCATTCCTAATTTCCAGCAGAATATTATACCACAGTATTAATAACTAGAAATACTAATTTTATGGAAATACTAATTTTATATCTTTCAAACTACGACATTTTTTCTAATAAAATTCTTTTCTGACACGGAATTTAATAGAATTTCCAGCGGCGTACGTTTACTTGGTAAATTTCTGCAATGTAGACAACTTAATGCGCACCTAGTAATAAAACGCTGAACGAAAACCTCTCGCCGACCAAAAGGCAAAGGCAAAACTGTAGGGCGATAAATAAACTTTAAATTTAAAAAATATATACGTTGCGATATTCATATTATAAAATTCACAACTAAGGTAGGTAAGCAACTAACATTTAACTAAAAGAATGCAAACCTAATTGCCGGAACAAAAAAAGAACTTTCAAGCCAACAAAATACTACATTGTTGTTAAAATTTGCCCAACTATGGGGAATGATTGTGTTGTGTTGTAGTGAATGTTTGTAATGTAAGTAATAACACATAAAACCAAGCACCACTAAACGAGATCCTCTCACTGTCGGGCGACGAGATGGAAATCGCTCCATCCAGCGGTAATTTCCCGAAGTGCAAGGCGAATTGCAGTGCGCTCGCTCATCGTCGCACGTGCAGATCGTTTATATCGCTCAAGTCCGGCGCGCAGGAAAACGAAAAATGCGCAGCTTATCTAAATCGGATGAAAATAGCGCGCCTTGCCACTCGCTCCGTCCGTGTGGTCCGTCCGTCCGTCCGTCCGTTCGTCCATTGTCGACCTCATGTCTCTCCGCCAAGATGGAGCAGGACAACGGGTTGCGAGTGTAAAGCACACGTGGACAACTTCGCCGAACCATAAGTTCCGCTCAGCGCTGAACGAGCATCAATTACAATGGCCGCGTTACCGGTTCGGAAGATCCTCGACGCCGTTCTCTGCCAGCTGGTGCCCGGCGGACGCAAAGCAAAGTTTAAAGCGTTGGATAAGTGTATCACCTCTTTAGTAGGGCGACGCGATGCGTTGCGAATATCTATCACGCTTTTCGGTTGATGTTTATCTGCACTTCGCACGGGTCGGAACGAGCTGAACCCACATAACCATCAAAACGCACGAATTTCGTTCATTATCGTCCAAATGGTGTCGTCAAATATTAATGTGATCTCTTTTCAAGGGAAATAAGTTAGTTGTTGAGATTTGTTGCCTTTGCTTCAACTTATAAGTTAGTATAAGTACAAAAAAGTAGAAATATATTAATGAATCAGACAGACGGGCGAAATCAATAAAAATTAACAGCTAATATATCTTAAAACTGCAGGAGTTGAATGATAAGTTAATGGGTAGTAGAGGTTTCTGAAAAAACAACGGCTAACTGAACTGGATTTACTCGAAGCTATTTGCTCCCCAGAGAGTTGAAAGAACGACAACAATTTGTTGGAATACAGCAGACGGAAGGCGACATGATCGGCAAGAAAGAAGATGGCGAGGACACGCGGTCAGAGAATTGAGCCTACTTGTTGAGACATTAAATCTTTCTAACAAACTTCTTTATAAACTGGTCTGAATATAAGAAAATTGTATTAATTCATGATATTTTAGATGTAAAAACCTTAAAATAAGGAATTGCACCAATTCTTTAATCATTTCTTTATTCATATACAAAAGGTAGAAACACCAAAATCAAGGATCGCCTAACGAAGGTATTGAAAAAAGAAAGAAGAATATTTAAATATTTAAATATTTAAAATATCCAAACACATTTCCGAGTTGAAAGAAAATTAATATACGATTAGGTCAGTCCTACACCTAGATCATATGGCATATAATATTGTTGTTGTCTTCCACTTATACGAATTTACGAATGAATTTACATTCACATCTTCTATTTAGTTTTTTATTTACGATAATGCCATCATAAATAAAATAGCAATATATGTCATGATTAAAGTATAAAATGTAATAAAACTTTCTTCAATGTTTAGAATTTTAACTGTTTAACTGTTATGCATAATGTTGGTTTTATTATTTTTTTAATTATTGATTTACGATGTTTTAATTTAAAAAAGCAATGAGGCTTATGCTTATGATGCTTACAACTCTACTTTTGATAACAAACATTGTCGATAAAACAGATTCCTCTAAAAGTACACATTTTGATTTTAACTAGATTAAAATATGATTTTCGTTTATATGGTTCAATTAATGAATATTAATTATGCTCAATATGTTTATGGGTTTATCCCTCGACATGCAACGAATACAATTAAATGTTTTTGGTTTTAACAACGTCAGTTGATATTTTAATGTGATTTATGGATGATGTTGATGAAAATTATCCAGATTTTAGAATTATAACCTAATCAAATTATATTAGATCCTTTTGCAACATTTGTACTGCATTAATAGCAGAATGCAATTAGCATAGCTAAATTTCACAAAGCCAAGAGTTGGCCAATATCAATTCGCAAACATAACAAATAATTTAAAAGCGCCCGAAAAAAGTTATGTGCATACATGCATGTAACAAAAAAAAAGCTCTCGTATGTTTTGCCAGCCATAAAATTTAATAAAAACATTACAAAGTGACCCTCCGGCTTCAACCAAAAAGTTAGCGCATAGATAAAAACCAATTTTACGTTTCAAACTCGATCGAACATGAGCACTGCTCGTGACACATAAAAATTGGCCACAATCAAAGGACTTTTACGTGTTAAAGAACAATGGCAACCAGCGGCAGGGAGTTAAAACAAATGTTGTTGTTTCGGCCTAGCGAAACAAATGGCGGCGCATCAGCGTGGCGTGTGTGACAAGCTCGCTATTTTTGGCAACGAACCGAATTGCGCATATTCGGCGAGGCCGAAACGAAACAGTTTGTTATTAAAATTTATCGGGCGATATTTCATCATTGCGCAAGTGTCTTCTCGCGTAATTTCTCGTAATGCGGCAATTAAAATGTTGGTTTTCAATTAATCCGCGTGCAATTCAGCCAAATTGAAATGTTTTATGTCGGCATTACGGCAATAAAATATCGTCGATCAAAAATTGTGCGTGCGCTAAATCCACGCCAGATACTTAATTAATGCCGGTTCATATGAAATTATGAGTGGGCGCATTTGATTTTCAGCGGAGGGCGTGATTGAATGCGCGAGCGCTGTCGCGGTAATTATAATTAAATACTCGATATTAATGCGATTCTAATTACATGTTGAGCGCAGTCATTTCGGGCATACATCGCAGAGATTTATGCGATGCTGCGCATTTTCGGCGGAGTTTGGGAGTGGAAGAGTAACTGGCTTGCAGCAGCTTGCCGCAATGGCAATGAAGGAATTTATTGTTTCGCAATAAATTCATGCGAAAAATGCAATTAATGCCGCCTGTGTCGCGTGGCGCGTATGCAAACGGCGATATAAATGTGATAAACGCTCGGCCGGCCACCTAGGGAGAAACGAATTGCGCTTGGCATGTTTATCACAGCAGTATGATAATGGCGGTCATCTAACTATGGGCGAACCTCGATTATGCGCACCCTGATTTTCGGTGCAGCCACCGAGCATGCCATGCCGTCCCTTCATGGCATAATGCGCTGCTCAAACTTTTAGTCACGTCAGTTGCAAATGCAACTGCAAAGCAGGACGGTGTGTGAAGGATCAAAGAAGAAACGAGAGAAGGCATCTATCATTTTGAAGTTGTTTTGATCTGAACGAAATGCACTTAACTGGTTTGTTTTTTGGGAAGGGTTTTCGTAGTTTTATAGTTACTATCGAAAACGTTACAGTTGCATTTTTTTCCATCCTAAATCAAAAATTCAAACCAATTTAAGATAATTTTGCACTTAAAAATATTTAATCCTTTCTTTTTTTTGCCATTGTTGAATAACCCGGTTTAAGTTTTGTATAAGCTCAAATAAATCCCTTCGAATGGAGTTAATAATTCACTGTGTCCACTTTGCTTTTTTCTTTTTATCTACTAGTTAAGCTGCCGCTTTTATTTTTACCGGGAAATGTACGAGAATAAGGAATTTTACGCCTGTTGGCTTTTATGTTGATTTTTGTATTATCAGCTTAAAATGTTTTTAATTTTTTTTACTACTGAATTTGATTCTTCAACTCGTTGGCTGGGCCATTCCATGTGAAATCAACCAGAAAAATGCAATTCGTTCTCTCATAGTGTCAGATTTCGATGAAACTCGGTACATTTGTTCGGTTTGTCGCTTTTAAAACGCTTATGAAATATTTGTACTCTAATTTAAATAGTTTTAGTTTTAGAGCATGTACAAATTCCTGCAATTTGCCAGCTATTAGATCTCTGACGGAACCAACGAATATCTCATCTCTTCCATAAAATATTTATTATCTCCTACTTTAACGACTGGACAGAAAAAAACAATTAATTTATTAAAATATAATTTGACTTTTTAGTTTTCTAGGTATTGACAGAAATCAATCTTTTCGCCAAAATATGGACATTAATTTGTGGTCGAATAATTTGATGATTAAAAAAGAGAAACGAGTATACAAATTCCCATTCCGAAATAAATATCTTACAATATAAAAAAACATACATTTGTGTTTTCTTCACTCCCTCAATAATTTTTGAAGCCTTAAAAGCCTTAAAAATCAATATTCGCCTTTAGGGTTCAAAGCTTTTCTCAATAAATTAGCAACATTGGGATTCGATATTTTAATAAGAATTTGGTTTGTATCATACTCTAATTTAAGCCGTTCTAAAAAGAGTACTTTATTAAAGTGGGGGAGCGAAAATAATTTCGTGTTCGACAAATGCTATTAAATTGATGAGCACATTTATAAATATTTATTAGTAAACGTATTATTTAAATGGAGCGTGGGATTTATGTGCGTGTCTCCCGGAGGCGAGCAATTTGAATTAAAGCACGTTTGGATTAATTCTTTTGCGCGCTCGTGTGCACCGAGCGCAAACTCTTTGTTGTTGATTGAAGTGCGCATGACATAATGGAACATCACGAACTTGATGGCATTAGCACTGAAGAGAATGATGCTTGGTGTGGTATCGTATCGTATCGTCGAAGATATCGAGATACGATGCCATCAGTATGAAAACTTTATCTCCACCAGCCGTTCGTGTCCAGTAAGAATCGACCGCAATAGGACGTATGCAACCGTTGGATTTCTTACGCAGCGAGCATCGTAAATGACAGGCGAATAGTGCACATCGCCTCCGCCGCCTTCACCGCCTCCAGCGCCTCCACCGCCGCCACCGCCACCCGCTTGCCGCCACCCACGCCACGATCTATGGCAGATAATCAGCGTATTTCCGTCGCGTTATTGACACCGCGGCTCCATTCGCTCTCTCGCACGCTATCGCGCTGCGCTAATTATAAGTTAATTACCTGCGCCGAGCGTTTTCCGTAATCGCTGCACGTGACTAATCGCATCTACACGAGTTCGTAATCGGTTTTTAATTTGTTGCATAACGCGGAGAATGGCACTGAATAAAGAGCGTGAAATGGGTTTGCCGCATATAAGCTGCTTGTTCCCGTTTTACTGAGTTTGTTCGCAGTTTTTTTCTTCGGAAGCAAGTCAAAACTTTTAATGCACGTATTGTGAAGACTCGTGTCATGCTTGTTTTGTCGTTGTAGTAAAGTTATTTTATGGCAAATCACCTAGGAAAATAAAATCAGTCGAAAAAGTTACTTAAAACTTAAAGTTACTTAAAGTTACTTAATAATGAATGATTGTTCCAGTATATGAAGAAATGTAAAAAGTACAAATATTATTTTTTCGTATTGTAGGTTATTTATTTCAGAATGTAAGTGTATATTTCTTTGCTAGTTTGTCCTATTCTATCATGGAGTTATTTAACCTAGAATTGGTGATTGCAGCTTCATGAAAAAATATTGGTTTAGAAGAAATTTAGGTTATTCTCCTGTCTATATTCAGAAGATCTTTTAAGTAATATGTATATAAGGTAAATGTCCCAAATATCGTCATACAATAGAAAGTCGGATATAGAACTAAGCAAGTTTATTCTTCCTGTAATATTTGTTTTAACAAGAAGTATGTTTAATAATCTTTTTTTCTAATTTCACATTTTTACGTACCAGTTCTTTACCCCTTCTTTTGTTATTACCAATAACGATTACGAATCACTTGCACAATCGAAAGCAGTTTAGGTCACTGGCACATGAAATCACTGCGTGCATCAAATATCATTTTGCAAAGGAGAAATAGAAGACACACAGTTTTTTTTAAATAAACAGTTGAGATTGAAGCGACATCTGACGCACCCAACTAACTTGCACGTGTTACTACCTCACGTATAATAAACAAAATAACTTTACAGCGCGAGGAATATTTATTCCTTCCAGCGTATGTTCAAGGAAACGTGTTCATGTTATGCCACACTTTCGTGATAACCTGTGCGACAATCTAATTACGTCTAGAAATTGCGTGCTCGTGCGACGTTATCAATCAACTGCATAAGCGAAATATTTGCAGCTTGAAACGTTTGTTCGTATGCCTTAATTATATGAAACTTTCAAGGATGTATGCATATGGTTTGCGAAATTTAACGTTTTTTTAAATCATTAAAATAGCGATATTTCACGTGAATGCTTGCAAAATGTAGGATAACATTGTACTTAGGTTAACACCCTGTATATAGATTAGCATAGCAGGTATAATCAACAACTGAAATTCGTTTTCTTTATCTTTAGCTACACGTGTTTACTTCGACTTCGACTTCGATTTTATTTTAGATTTAAACTATGTTTACTTTAGGTTAAGATGATTCTAGGCACGGTATTAGCGCAATTTAATTCTTATTGGTTGTAAGTTGATAAATCGATTGAGTACAATTTTAATTTCAGTTGTAAGATGAGCAACAAACTATAAAACACGACCGGAGCGCACCTTGCGGATTCTTGTCCAAGTAATTATTATTCTAGTCTTTCTCACATGTAATTCAATCTCATCTCCACGAGGAGAAGATTAAATTACGGCTTGGAGTTGGTTGTAAATTGAAAACTTCGCCACCGTGGAGCATGTTCCGAGGTAGAACTGATGTCGACAATAGTACATGAACAACATAGGGGGTGCACAAGAACTATCTGGGTGGAATATTCAATTTTCTAAACAATAGACAACAAGTGTAACTCAATTTGTTTGTGCTCGTACGTCGCTTAAGCTTCGCCTTCCAAACTACATCAGCGAACAATAATTTAGCGACATGTTCATAATTAATTACATTTGCGAATTGTACATAGAAAACTTTCTAACTTGGCCATCGACGGTTCCTGAAAAGGTGGCCAACTTCAGCAGAATTTTCGATTAATACAAACAAAAAGAAATTTTTTTTTCTTGAAGCATATAGAAATAAATCAACACATAAATTGAGATAGTCACTCCTAATAATGCTAGCAAATGCAAAATGGATTTTAACTGGCTTTTAAATGGTAATTTAATTTGTATTACAACAGATGAATGAAATGAAACTTAGCAAACGCCATAACATAGACTTAACTCCAACATAAAGAGGTATAAAAATTACTCATGGCATTGAATAAGTTATTCAAAACTGTTTAGAATACCTTATTCAATGCTCATAGTTCCATTCTGTGTCTTCAAGAGAGACAGGTGCCCAACTTATGATCTTAATCAGATATTCCAGAAGAAAATATCACATGTTTAGAGTGAGCATTACGAATGTTCCTGCTTTCTATATTCCAACTAAGTGTAAATGTTAAATGTGACCTTTCTAGCTTTCGACAAATCCACATTGGACGACAAAAGAAAATCAAAAGCTAACTGAGATCCCTTGCCACGAATATGAAGCACTGAATTATAGCACAGGTTTCACCAGTTTTCAGCCAAACAGCTCAAAGGGAAAGCTAGGATCGTGTGCAAACGGACTGCGGACGACCGGGAATATGAAATGAGCTTCAAATTCTACAGATCAAAGCTGGATTTCGTTTTTATCGCACCAGATGCAGGATAATCATGAATATCTTGATGATCATGAATTTTATCTGAGAGAATAAAATAACCATTCATAATATAGCATGGCGAATTTCTCGTTGATGGATTTGTGTAGACATAAATGTCGTTCGCTTTTCCGTTGCACTATTTTCCGTTCCTCTTTTTACCTGCTTTCAAGGAAGTGCAGCAACATCTTCTGCTGAGATAAGTTTGGTATTTAACTGAACGTGACGTGAAGGTTACTTGTCAGCCTCGAGATTTTCGCGAGTTTCGCGAGAGTGCGAAAGCCTGTCAAGAATTAAATCATAATGTGAAGAATGATTATGCCAAATACGATTAGTGTTTGGATTCCTAACAGCTAAAAAACGCTGTAAATTAATTCAACTTACAAATGATTTTTTCTTTCTTTTTTGCTAAAAACACGACATAATTTCGAGTTTTTAGCAAGCAAGAAATTTCGAATTTGGAGTAATTTACCGTTTTGTTAAGCTATTCAGATTCAATACTATTCAATTCAATGTAATTACAATTTTGTAAGTTTCTTTTGAAATTTATTATATGTTTTATTTTGGATATAAATAAAAC
>JAODFX010121947.1:0-28440 GCA_027580035.1 Dorylogaster longipes | reverse complement strand
GACTCCACCGCTCCGAAAAAGCGACGAGACAAACAAACGAATGCATGTGCATATTTCTAGCTTCATTGCATAAGCATAAACATAAGTCATTAAGCGATTTCAGATTGAGAAATATTGCGTGTTATTCAAATGGTTGAACAATCACGATTTCACTACCGGAAGTTTTACTCGAATAGCAAAGCCATTTGAAAGTTTAGAAGGTATTTTGGTTATTTCATCATTCAGAAAGACATCTTGTACGTCTGTCGCAATCCGTGCTTTTGTTATTATTAATTATTATTGTTAGTTACAGTAGCCGCTCGATATCGTGAACAAATTACGACCGCGAATGTTTCCACTAACGATAATTGTTTATTAACGGTTTTTAATATTTGAACAAGATAAAAAAAAACACATTCTCCAAGTATTCTATAGTTTTTCTATAGGTTTTACGGCCGTTATTTTTTTTAAATATATGAATATCATTTATTTCAATTATTTTCTGCCCTTTGTCTTTAGTGCATTTATTGCACTATGTGGAGTAATTTTCTGTTTAGATTTTGCTGAATTTTGCGTTAATTTTAGCATTTACTTTTAAGTTCAATTCAATTTTAGATTTTACCAGTCTTCAACCGTGCTAGTGTATTTTGATTCGTCTTCAATTTTGTTCTGCATTTCGCGCAGCCATCAATTCTCTACAACGATTGAGACACAGGATAGTTGAAGATTCTTTGCTAGTCAGCCATAAGTTGAGGTTATGTTTGCCCGTCTATACCAACCCACGTCGAGCATACAGGTTTGTCTCTCATGCGTTCCGATCGTTAAATTTAGACTCGTATATATGCGCGGCGTGTCCCGAACTCGGTCAGAATGGCAATAACTATCCGTAGCGCCGTAAACAACAACACGAGATCATCTGCATGATGTTCTACATCTCGCATCAATAATTATGCAATAACTCAACATTTCGCTCTCCTCCTTTCGATCGAAATGGCCGCCATCGTGTTATGGAATTTAATTCGAACGTGCGCCGATGCACGTGAGCAACAGGTGTGAAGAAATCCTTCTCCTCCTCCTCCTTCTTCTTCTTGCTGCTACTAGAGCGTTGCGTTGTGTAACTTGCGGGATGCTGCGCGCGACGTCCGCGAGCCAGATCGTAAACCGCAGTGTGATACTATATTTAGCAAACGCGACTGATTTGCTTCGGGCGAGCGACTTGCACGTGAAGAAGAAGAAGAAGCAGCAGTCGGATTGCTGCCACAACGCGGCTTAATGGGAATGCAAACCGTTGCGCACAAACAGGATCGTCGCCTATTTCAACAACCATTGGCTTTCGCCAAAGCGTCGCAAAAGTGCTGCAGCGCGACCTTGAATATCCGGTCTTCGGCGATGCGAATACGCAAGCTTTCGCCAATGTGTCGACCGTTGATAAGCGCCTGCGTTCAAATTCCATTTCGGTTACTCGCGAACATCAGCTAATGTGTAAGTCAGTTTAATCGTTGCTCGCGATGCATTCAAAGCCGAGAAGAACTGTGCGACCTAACCTTGAATATTCTCTTCGCAGATTTGCTTAGTTAGTGAGCCGTAGTCCATCCATTCAGCGCACAACAAGATGTTTTCGTTCCACAAACCGAAAGTGTATCGTTCCACGACAGGCTGTTGCATTTGCAAAGCGAAGTCGAGCAGGTGTGTATTCACAAGTCAAAAAAAGCTGCCATCGTGATCATGGATCACGTTCTCAAACGTTTGGCCAATGAGGGTCACGGATTATTGCAATTCGTTAACCTCATTGGTCGACTTTTTGACAACTTGATCCAGGATTACAATCACGATTAAAGGATACGCACGTAAAGCTTGTTTCGTTTGTAGCTCGCGATTCACCGATAGCAAGAAGTACGAAACCGACTTCATCAAGTGCTTCCACCTGAAGTACCCACGTCAGGGCGAGATCTGCAACGCGTGCGTGCTGCTCGTGAAGAGATGGAAGAAACTACCACCGGGTTCGACGCGCAACTGGCAGCATGTACGTAGAGAATGTTTCGTTGCGCTGCGATTAAGCATGCTATGATAGCATGCGGATAAGAAGCATCTTGCATTCAGCACCTACTATGATCATATCCACAAACACACACTCATAAAAAAAAAACAATTGCAAACAATTGTTCAATGTGTCGTCGTGTTCGCCGTATTGCATCTAGCGCAATGACATTGTTGAAAATGAAGCTTTGGTATCAATCGCAGGTGGTGGACGCGCGTGCCGGCCCCGGCATGAAGTCGATGACGAAGTTCAAGAGCAAGCACAAGAAGCAGCAGCTGCTGGTGGAGGAGGCCGCCGGCGAGGAGGCAGCAGGCGGGGCAAGCAGCAAGTCGTCGAGCAGTGTCGGCAAGAAGCAACACTTCGAACGGGACTACAGCCCCGTTAGCGACAAGAGCGACGGCTCGCCGGAGCCGGACATCGACATGGGCATGGACTACCTCTCGGAGATGGTTGCCAGTGGCGCCTCGAGTTGTGCAAACAGCACCGGCGGAAGCGACTGCGACGACGGCGCGCAGGAGAGCAAGACCACCTCACGGCGGCACAAGTCGCAGGCCAAACGCAGAGAGAGTTTACCTATCGTTAGCGAATTCATCGATCTGGACGTCTGGAAGAAGTAACTCAACGTCAAACCGTCCACACATCTACTTCTGGTGCTGCTTTCGATCGTGCATGTGTGATCGTGATTGTGTTCACGTTGTCAAAAGTCTAACCAATGAGGGTCACGAATCATTGCAATTTGTTACGCTCATTGGTCAAACTTTTGACAACGTGATTACGATCACAAATAATAAGCAGTCAGATGTGTGGATGTTTGCAGTGTAGAGGGTGCATTTGTCTACTTCACTACGCATTCTTCTACATACATTGTGCTTTCAGGGTGAAGGTGTGTTGTGGGACCATCTTCGAGAGCCCCAACGGGGAGTTTCTCGTCGACATTCGCTTCCTGAAGCCGTGTCGCGCACGCTTGAGCTGCAAAAACTCGCCGACGTCGTCGTCGCCGGCGTGCAGCCTGGCGAAGACTGATGCGGACGGTGCGTCGACGAAGTCGTACTCGGACAGCAGCTCGGACAGCGGCTACGACGAGTCGTCGAACCCGGGCAACGGCGACAACGCGACCAGCAGCAGCAGCAGCACACTGAAGCCGCCGAAGCAAGTTAGTATAGCGCTAGCCGGACCATCCCCCGACGCCAATTAATACAAGCTCTCTCTAGATTGTTTTAATTTATTGATTTTATCTTTACACACCCACACACAAACACACACACAAACACATATTGCCTATCTGCGTTGATGGTGCGAGAGGAGCTTGTTATCTAATTGTATGATGCACGCGAACGTTGCGGAGCGTTGGAGCTGCTTTCTTGCCGACGTGGAAACAAGACGTTTTTAATCGGGTCCAAGATGTCGGAATCCTTTTTGTTTCTAGCTACTATTGCACGCGAATCGTGCCGAACGTGACTGTTGACTCCGTCGATCATATCAAAATCATGGTGTCTTCTTAACATTATGATGCGTTGCGAAGGAGATGAACTTAAGCAATTAGGTGCGTTACAAATACTAACAGAGAACTGCCAACTTTGTATAAGATGCTAACAATACAAACACGTGTTCCTCGTATATACATTAATGGTTCGATTATTGATGAAAACAATTGACGACGATGGAGATGAGTATTTGAAAGATTAATAAGCTTGTTAGTTACGAAAGGTATTGAGAGATTTTAACAAAGAGAACGACACACATTTGCGGCGATACGTTGAAAACACATTTACATTTGGATAGCATACTGGAAAGGAGTTAGCAATGGTAATGCCTACAATTGATAGACTGTGAGTCTAGTCCAGGAATCAAATAACTGCAATCATAGACGTAAACAAGAGAGATTATTATACAAAGAAGCAAATATCTATAAATATATACCAAAATTGCGTGCGTTTCTTGTGGCACGCGAATGTAATCAAAAACAAAGCGAAGGAATGTTCGGCCGCCACTTGACAAAGCCCAACGAGAAATTGAATTTGATGGAAAGGTAATAATACAAGTCATAACAGCCTGTAACTGTTTGGTGCCTTGATCCACCTTAATAGTGTTAAATCACGATTTAATCGTTTGGTTTAAGCATACATACTTGATGCACAAACACGAATTAACATGCAACAGATGCGTTTTTGCTCCAAGTTGAAATCGTGCTCATATCGGGATGATATATTGCAACCGCCGATTTGGAACTAGGGCCTTGTGCACATAATTAATTAAGAGTAAGCGAAAGTAGAAACGAAGAGCTAAAAGAACCTTTTCCACGGGGATTTACAATATGCGTTGGAAGCTATAGACAGGTTGCGTATGTTACATAAATGTGGATAAGATACTATTTATTAATAATATATACCTATTATTGCTGTACTTTTGAAATGTTTGATATTTGCGTGACGACCGCAGAGATCTCATGAAAGCATGTTAAGTAAGCAACATTTTGTCCATCGATCATTAGTAGATTAAACTTAAGGATCACATTGATGTATGTTTGTGTGCTCATCATGCTCATCCAATACCAGGAGAAGAGAGAGAGAGACATCGTAGGCAATAACGTAATTACATTTGAATTAGTAAGTCAGTGAGTAAGCCTCATTCACCAGACTTTCGTACTCACTGAATGCTTTAGGCCAATCGTATTTACCTAAATTTCCTTAATGTGAAAAACAAACTCGAGCTGAGGTAAATATTCTTAAAGTATTATATTTGTATAATAACTCTAGTTTTAAGCGAGTAGATATGATGTCTTGACATAGATAGATATTATTTATTTCGTCACGTTTCGATAAGTTACTATTGGGACAATGTTTACCGTTAAGGATGCACTTGAGCGGCAGTGTCTTGTACTAAAGCTGTACATAGTAAAAAACCAGTGATGTGAAAGCACCTGGTTGATTATTTGTACTTAGGTAAGGCATACCGAACAATATTTAGAACTTCCGCCAGCCATTAAGTCAATTTAAGTGCGGATAAGACGTAATTAAGGAATGATGTGCGCAGCAAAGTTCTGCTCCGATGTCATCTATTAAGTATTTCAACAATGTACGTTGTTTGTTCTGACATGTGTGAAGAATGCGCAAGCTGATCAATCGAAGTAAAGACTAGAACATTAAACGAAATAGGAGTTGGGACAATGTAAAGGCAAAGGAATTTAGGTCAAAGCTATTTGGAATTATTAAAATTTATAATGAAATGTTGAATTGTAGCAAAGCGTAATAGAAATTAACGGAAAAACGAAACGACTACGAAAGAGAAAAATTAATTGCTTATTATATAAAAGTTTAATGCGGCGCAACATGCATGTTTGCCAAGTACGAAATTAAGAAAGCTAGCCAAATCTTAAGACATTGTTGACGAACGCAATAACAAGATTTTTAATGATACCATAACAATAACGAACAGCAATTGTTATGAGGATTCTATTAGAGCGCGTTTCGATCTGTGTGTAAATTGAAATCGTGATTAGAATAATTGAGTACCACATATGGGTTTTATGTAAATCGGGGAAGATGTTGAATATGTAGTGTATTTGGAACCAAGTTTCATATGCACAAAAATACCTTTTGGATACAAGTAGATCATTATAAACTACGTATTATGTAAATGAAACGAACGCCAGATAGCGATAGTCAAACGTTACGCGTAAAGCACGCCAATGTCAATCAAGCGTAATGTTTTTCTAACAACTGCATTGATATTTTCGAACGTATTCCCATATTGTTAACGCACTCTGTGGGGTTGTGTCATTGTATATTACACAAATGATGAATGGCTTGAAAAGCGGCTAATGTAGGTAATCTTAAGAGAGACTATTATGAAGCACATACAGACGAAGAGCTGCCGGCTGAGTGATCTATTCTAAACTGTTTCTTAATATGCTTTACGGCAAGTGTGGCGATAACAGCTTGACTGTTATTACGCGCACGTATGAATTCAGCCTAAGTCATTTGTGTAATCAATTTGCAAATTTTGCTTGGTTTTAAAGTTGTTCTAGAATTTTATTTAAATGTTGTGTATATTTCGTGTATGAATCGTGTATATTATGTGATAAACCTGAGCGCAATTCCATTTTCGTTTGCTGATCGGTTTGCGCAGAGAGAAATTGTACGCGGAACGTTAAGTCCGCATTGTAAGTAGGTGTAAGTGTCCAAAAGATTCCATGAAATGTGAAAAATATTACTTATTGTAACTAGTATTATTAATAAACATTTTAAATAAAGCATCTGTGAAATTACGTCTACAACTAATCCTCATTAATTAAATGTGAATGAATATATTATTATTAATAAAAATATTGTGAATATGCTATTCCATGGTCACCTGATGAGAGACTTCAATGAGAATATTTATTAACTAACTAGTAACTAAACTCCAACTTATACTTGGAAGTCTGCATATAATTTTATATTTGCAGCAATTGCGTTTAGAGATCCTAGCTTAAAAACGGTATAGTTTTGAAGATAAATTATTACTTCTGAGAATTTCAAATATTAAAAAATATCTATGATGAGGTTAGAAACTTTGTCGTTTTCAAAGAGACACTTTGATGGCATTCTTGTTTTGCTGTTTACTCCATTACGATGAATTAAACGGTGCAATCTATTTAAGTTACCAGTGAACGTTTTCGTCAATAATGGATAAACTCGTACGTACGATTAAATCGAACTTACAATTTGCTGGTAATTAACATGTTGTAGGTTAAAGAGTTTAATACATTGGGTTGCACATCCATACAGGATGCAACTCTATGTGCCTACACCTATTTGGAACTTCTTCGAAGTATCTATGTTTCAATTATTTTCTCAAACACAATTGTAAAGCTACTTCCACAGGGCAGGACATAAAACAAGTCTATGAAACAAGTTACCACTATAATTCCCAAGTAAATAAGATGTATTGCCGAGCAAAGAGTGCTGAAACAGGGCCAATGAAGACTTTTGTTCCTGTTATGAGTTCAAATGCTTTAGATCATCAAACATGGGAGGATTACTTTTCTTTAGATGGTGAAACATGCCAAGCGAAGTTGTAAGTTCAATTGAAATAGAGTATATTTTTTAATCTGTTCCTCAATTCTAGCATAGTTCTTGTGATATGGGAGGGTGATGGTACATTTGTACTTTATGAAGTAACAAAAGGCTTAGGTTCACCAGTAGCACAAAAAAAGAAGATTGTGTGTACAGATGACATCTGCAAAGAGACTGAATATCCTACACATGAAACACCCTCAACTAGCCACAAAACAACATAAAGAAGTGTCTTTGAGAATGAAACATTTTGCATAAGCATGTTTCTATAAAGTTTATTGAAATACTTTATACCAATAATATAGTATTATTGCTTGATGTTTTGCAGACTTTCTTCAAAGTGAAGTGTAATCAAACATCCACAAACATTGAGTTGTTTATTACAATTTTATCCTTCTATGTATATCATGCACACTACAAACTGAAACATACCCTTAATCTCAATTACAAGCTACATTTCCATCAGTTGCATTTTTCATATGAAAGGTAGATACATGTATTAAAGCATTGAAAAGTAGATAAATATGTACATAATTATGTTGCTTCACTATGATAAATTGCAAGGTAATAAAGACTAAGAATACTAAAGATATATTAATGATTATCCATGTTGTAGAACTTGCAACTTCACAGTCAAATAAATAAAATATATTTACTCCATCCTGGACAGAAATGCAAAATTATGAATGCTCTTAGAGGAAGTACTACTTAGTACTTCAATACCGCACTCAGCTGCGCGCACATGATTGTCCCAATGCATTTCCTAAAAAGTAACGTTAGTTTACTTTACGATACATAAAATGGCTGTTCGGTCAGACTTTCTATACATTGAGAATTGTTACAAATGCTAAAATGCACATGTTCTACATTACTAGTTTAACTATTTATTGTTCTGTAATATATTATGCAGTCTTTGCTTTCTACCTTACAATATTCATCGTGTTCATCAGTGAAACTTCCACATTTTGTTGCTTCCTAATTTTTATAGTACATAGTAAAAATAGTTTCTGCCAATGTTTAGAAATTTGTCATGCTTGTTTAGCTCAAGAACGTTTCCTCAGAGATTGGCGTTTTTGAGATCCTTTAAGATGATCATACATTTAGTAACCAGCAAGTTGGTAAGTCATGTGACTTTATAAACGCTGGTGTATTGGAAGCAGTTGCTTGAAAAGAATAGGATAAGCAAAGACATTACAAATGTAGTTTTGTAACAAAGGTCATTGCATATGAAAGATAAGTTGAACTCTCTCTATCTCTCTCCATTGATGGATGCTGTTTGGCCACTGAAAAAAGTTATATTGTCTCATCAACACCAGTCAGCAATGTAGGTAAAATCTTTGAACAGTAGTTGGTCTTTATCAGTCAGCAGTCGTGGCTCCTTGGGGGGCGAAAGGGCCGGCTTCTCGCTCGTGAACTCTTCGTCGAAATTGCTTACATCCTCCAAGCAGTCCTGCAAAGTACGCATCTTGCACTAGGTAGAGTCATTTGGAGACTGTCCTTACCACAGTTGGTACAAATGGTGGTTTCACTTTTCGATGAAGAAGGTCTTCCCATTGAATCATCCTGAAGAACGCCTGTTTGCGAACATCTTCCGCATCCCGATCACTCGAACCCAGGCGACGATCCGGATTCTTTCGCAATAACTGAAAATAAACGCCCGCAATAATGGAAATGGAATCGACGAACGCGTCGATTAAACTCTTACTCTCCTCATAATTGCAATCGCCTCCAAACTTAGGAATCTGGGATAGCGTACTTCTTCGTTGACAATGGAGTCAAACACCTCTTCTTCATCCTCACCGGGGAAGGGACTTTCGCCGACGAGCATTTCGAAGATCAGCACGCCGAGGCCCCACCAATCGACAGCTCGCGTATACGAAGTTTCGGTCAGAACTTCGGGGGCGAGAAACTCGGGCGTTCCACAGAATGTTCCGGTGCGATCACCGAATCCCATGCCTTCCTTGCAGAGGCCAAAGTCGGCGATCTTCACGTAGCCTTCCGTGTCGAGGAGCAAGTTATCCAGCTTCAGGTCGCGGTAGATGATTCGATTCTCGTGGAGGAACTGTAGGCCGAGGACGACGCACGAGGCGTAGAAGACGGCGCGCGGCTCGTTGAAGACGTCGGCGTGAATATGCATCATGAGATCTCCGCCGGCGGCGTACTCCATAACGAAGCACACGTGCTGCTCCGTTTGGAAGCATGAGAAGAGGTTGACGAGGAACGGATGGCGAATGGAGTTCGCCACCTCGAAGATGCGCTTCTCGGACAATAAGGATTCAACTTCGTCGCGAGCAATAATATCGCCCTTCTTCAGCGCTTTGATTGCGAAGTATTCGCCCGTGTTGCGGTACTGCGACAGGATCACCTTGCCGAAATGGCCGCGGCCGAGGACGCTGATCAATTTGAAGTTCTCCATCGTCATGCCGGCTTGCGGCGCGGAGAGTCGCCGGGATTCGTAGGAGGTTGTTCGACTCAATATTTCGCGAACACCCGGACCTCGCGGTTCGACCAGCTGCAATCGAACCCATAGTTAGTTTGAGATCAAGAGCCAGCCACGCACGATCACACACAAAGAACCGGAAATATCTTTATATTTAGGGTTAGTAGAATGTGCATTTATCGAAGCTTTCAGGTGCAAGAAAGTTATAGCAAAGGCTACCTCGTCGTCGTCGGGAAACTCAACGACCGGCTCTGCGGCCGATAACTCGGCTTGATACTGGTGATGGTGTTGATGGTGTTCATAGCTAGCCAGAGTGTTGGGCGTGCTCGGAATGATTAGAGGCCCCACGCGAGTTTCGCGTTCATCTAGGAAGTCAAAGGCGCGCAACGCGGCGCTCTAGAAAGATACGAAAAGAAGAAAATGCAAACGGTGTGCACACTGAAAGAGCAACTCTACGTGTTGGAGCCGCCGACCACAACCAAAACAATACCTCATCGTCCATGGAGTTCATCCGTGGAGGCAATGGCGGCGGAGTTTGAGGAGGTTGCATCTTCCTTGGCGCTGGGGCTGGTGGAGTGTCGACGGGGAGCACTGCCACCCCTAACCCCAACGGTCGTTGACCGCCGAGACCCCCAAGTTGCGGATCGGGACTCTCTCCAGGTGTTTCGGCTTTGTCCTCCGCCGGACTGACGAACTCCAACTTGTGTGACTCGGGTGGACTGGGAGGACCGCGATTCTCGCCCTTCCTCTTCAGCAGCCGGCCCCACGTCGCAACGTTGATGTTCATCTGGTTCGCGCGCGGGAAGTTCTTGATCTCCTGCTTAAAGATCTTGCGCTGGCGCTGTAGTTTGGGGCGCTGCGTGATCATCGGGTTGAGGAACTTGATCTCGGCGAAGAGCAGCCCCTGCGGCTCGAGCTGCAGCGCCATGCCGTGGCGCACGTCGTCGATGAACTCCTCCAGCTTGAGGAATTTAATCGCGCACAACGATCGCCAATCCTTCCAGTAGATGCCGATCTCGAGCTCGCGTGACTTGTCCAATTCGATGGTGAACCTACCATAACGAAGATGTTCAATCCGCTGCAATTTGCTACTAGGAGCAATCGAGCAATTATTACCGTTGGTCCCACGCTTGCTGTGAACACGGCTTCCAATTCGTTTGCGCAACGAGCTGATTGTCCAGCTTGATAAGCGCCATGATTTCGTTGCTAATCTCGTTCTTGACGATGTAGCTTTTCGAGGAACTGCGACCGGTGACGCCCTTCATGAAAGCCCGCAAGTCGCTCGGACTCGAAGTCGCATCGCGATCGCGCATCGATCGGCCGGGGACTTCCTCGAGCAGATCTTGGCAGCCCATCAGCCGCACCTCCAAGGTGCCTGTCACCGCTGCGGTCCGATTGAACGTCGAGAGTGATGCGTTGAACTTCTTATCGGACGCTTCAAACGGCTGCAGACTGGTGTAGACTGGAAGGGGGCTGGCGGCCTGTACGTTCTGCAGTTCGCGTTTGAGAACCTCGGCGGCACGACTGTCGGATGGCAGCTCATGTCGGCGTAGCTCGAGGGACTTCTTAAGGAGATCTAGTTTTTTGCTACTTGCCGATAAACTGGCCTGGGCCTAGAAGCAGTAAAGCAGTTGCAATGTGAATTGGAGCTAACTTTATGGGCAACAGATACAAATCATCTAATCCATACTCACATAGGGTTGACAAATGATTTGGGAAGGTGTTTAGTGCAACATCAATTTTTTAGGTGTAATATAAACAAGGCGGAACGTTAACAACTATATGTCTGTATAACCTAGAGTGTCTTCCTTTCGCGGTAGTGTTCGTTCCTCCGGAGGTACGGATCCACGCGCTGAGGAACTCCTCCAGTTGTACAGGTGACTGTGCTGGCTGTCTACGGAATGAGCACGCGCACGCAAGCCGAACTGCAAGAAATACTCGCGGCAATGATCACATGCACAGTCTGGATTCTTCGCAGGACCAATGTGGTGTCCTGGCTTCTTGAAAACATCCACGATCCGCCCGAATTTGCGTGCGATTTCGCGTTGTTCCGTAAATACGCCGGGGAAGACGGTGAACGGTGCCCGCAGCGCTGGATTCGCGGATATCTTCTTGTTTATAATCAGGATGCTTGGTGATTTGCGGGCGGTTATTATTCGGGAGTCCTGGTGAATCGCTAGCGCATGCTGTTTGTTGCCCGTATTGTTATTCGTATCTTGGACTTGCGGCGAAGTTCTTAGATCCTTGACAATGCTCCAACCCTTTTCAGATCCACCATCCGAATAATCCGAATCGGAGTTGCTGTCTTTCTGAATCTCATCATTGGATTGTGGTCCCATCCATTTATCAAAGTACTCCCGCATCTTCTGTTGCTGCAAGCGCTGTTTTCGTTGAACTTGGGGCGACTTCCATTGCATGGGACGTTGACTCTGCCACACGTTCTCCATTTGTCGAATGCGATGTTTATCACCCGAATCGGCGTATTCGAAACTGTCGTTCGTATGCACGCTGGGGGCTTTCAGCAGATCAATTTCCGGCTGCTCGTCGATGCTGGACTTAGTAGTATTCAGTTCATTGCCTAAGGATGTTACCCGCCTCGGAACGAAGTCCAAACTGTCGGTTTGTGCCAAACTTGACCGGCTGCAACTTCCCAAATCGGAGTATGTGTCTTTCCAGGACGTATCATCCGGTGCATCGGGGACTGAAGCGGACACAGTCGACCAGGATTGAGGCACTGACGAGCAAAAGCTTGATTCGAAGTCCCTCGATGTGCGCAACATGCCTGAAATGGAACTTCTTGACGGGTAATTGCTGCTAAAACCATCTTCGTCGCTTTCCAGCTTAGTTTTCGAGGTATTGGGGTCCTGATTAGTTTCGACACTCATTTGTTGCATGTGAAAAGGCAAATTATCTTGCGATCTTTTATGAGTGATCCGCGTCTGGCCAGATTCGAATACCGTTTGGGGAGAAGACCCCGTCTTATCATCACTGTCATTGGCAGAATTTGAAGACGAATCCGTATCTAATTCCGTCCCCGTACAGTAAACATCAATGTGGACTGTGCGTGGTTTCTTGTTGGGATCTACAGTCGGCACTGGGGGATTTGGATTCGCCACTTCGTGCTTTGGTTGAGGAATTCGGCTAGAAGCCATCTGCAAATAAGTAGTCCATTAACATAGTATTAGAATTGCTTGGTGATATTTACCACTTGGGAAAGCTCTAAACTATCCGCAGTGAAGGAGGATGCAGGAGATTCGGTCCCACGTTGATAGATAGGTTCCGTCCTCCGACGAACATTGTACACACCACGCTTTCGAACAGTTCTGTCCTTCAACCCTCGCCTATTGTTCAATCGCGCGTCCATTCGTAGAAAGGGCGAAGTGGATTTATCAATCATTTCGTAGGTTTGTACAGCAGCATCACGAGATTTCTCCATTCTCGGAGGCGAGCTCCGCGAGCGTTCGTGCTCCCTGGTGCTGAACGTATTCGCTCGGGATGGGCGCTTGTTGACGTATTCGCCGACTTCCGGCACAGGCGAAAAGCGCAGATCGTCGCTGTAGTTGGAGTGGTAGCACCAGGGATCCCCGCATCCGTAGTACGAGTCCTTGCTGCACTTGCGGAGCGTCGGCGTCTGGCATCGCAAGCTCTGCGTGCGCGAGGTGCTTCCTTGACTGTGCGCCTCGGATTCGTCCTGAGGTGACGACTTCACCTCCACAACATTCGTAGAAAGCACAATACTGCACGTGCTCCTGCACCGGCGACTGGGAAGGTTCTGCAAATGCTGCCTGTTGTTTGTGGAGAAAGTGCTCCCGTATCCGGAGGAATCCATTCCCCGACACGTTTCCGTCACCTTGTGATCCACCAGCGGAGTTGAGGTGAAGACCATATTGCCCTTTTGGCCATCAGTGGTGGGATGATCCACATCCCTAGGAAGTGTGGAGTCCTGCGATGACCATGAGTACACCATTCGCACTCCATTTTCATCCTGCTCTGTATAAGCTCGAGGAGGTGTATTCGAACAATCTGCAATGCCATCATGGCTGATTGTGAATTGCGCATGGACTGTCCATTGCTGAGAGGGATCAATCCCTCCTAACGTCGACGATGCAGGCTTGGGAGTAAACATTTTCAACGTATTTCTTCGAACGCATCGGAATTTCGTTGACCTATTTTGAGACCTCACAGCACTAGAAATACCAGGTAATCAAGATGAACCCGCTGCACGAGTGAATGCAGCAAGAAATCAATGTCGCTTTCATGCGTAAGCGCTAAGTATGTGTAGTTGGCAATATCCAGTTACGTGATGCGACGATTTAAAAATATCTTGGGCACCAGAGAGTGTATTAATGTACACAACCGAAATGTGCGAACCGTTCGAATATTTCACAAAGCAAGCAGTCACCATTCTCCTTCAGCACTGGCAGATGATTCCACGCACATCCGCATACCACAACACCGAATGCGCACACGCTCGCTGATGAACTGAAGCGTTTGTAGACATCATTCGGTTGACGCAGCGTTTTTGGCAGCAGCGAAACGCACACCTTCCGACCAGCGTGCATACGTCGCGACTGAAATGCGCACGAAAAGGCGAAACGAGCTCGCTGCGACAACGAGAGCACGCAAATGCCGCAGGTACGAAGTTAATTTTAGTCCGTGCGCCGAGATTCGGCAAGCGCTCTATATTGCGCTGTGACGTACCTCCTGCAGAGCCTTCTTGTCCGACTTCTCTTTGCCCCCGTTCTGCAGCAGGCGAATGACGTTCTTGGCGCCTTCCACAACGGCTGCTTCAATTCGCAGCCGATGCCTGATGTCGTCGATGCGTTCCTCCAGCGACGTCTCCAGCTCCCTGGCATCGCCGTTCGCCGATAGATCGTGCACGGAACCAGTGTGATGATGCTTATTGTTAATGTTGTGTTTGACCTACAAGAAATTCAAAAGCAGCGTGAGACAGAGTAAGTAATCATAACGCAGGACTTACTTTAAGGATACGCATTTGCAAGAAGTTGATTTTCGCCTTCGAGTCCTGAAGCATTTGTTGCGCCTCGGCGAGCAACTTCTTATCACGTGTGATGCTTTGAATCATGTTCTCAGTGCCTTGCTTCACTTTCAGCTCTATGTTCAGCTGCTTGTCGAGGGACTGCAATCGCGGATCTTGGTACGCGCCATCGTGTTCCTTCTGATGTGATGATAGAGGCGATGTAAGCATTGAATCTGCTAAACATAGTCATAGTTAAATGGGGTAAATCATTTCATAGTTTCGAAAAAAGATCTAAGCTAACGTAACCTTCATCGACTTGCATGATTTTATTCCACATTCCACAAACGGCTGCTATCAATATTATCCAGGTTTAAGCTGCTTTAATAGCAAATTGCATCAACGCCGATTGCTTATTATCGTGGCATTTGCGCAGCGAGCTTTTGCATTGCTCACTCTATTGACTATCGACAAGTAGACAATTATCTATTGCAGTTCTACGTAACGCGTTTCTTTGCGTATCCACCGAAAAGTTCGTTAGCCTCCTAGTTCTCCTCTCGCATCTAACTGCGTTGCAATGTGCAATATGAAGAGTACCGTTCGCACAGTGCCTTCGTCACGGAGCAATTGTGCAGATTGACGGAACCACCCGAATGATTAGCGTAATTTCTAATCAACGGGTATCCAATTTAACAACGCAATTGGATGGAACAATTGCATCCAACGTGGACAACAAGCATTTTTTGTGATTGAAGTAAGAGGTATAAATGAGTTTGGAAACAGATTGAAACTGCGTATATTCCAGAATTGGCCTCGTGATGGCATTATGCCAGACGAACCAGGAATTGAATTTGTTTAAACTCTTTTAACTATTAACGAAGTTAATTTACATATGCATATGTTAGCCACTTGTTTAAGTCAACTCTCTGTATAAATAGAAGACTATACCTCCATTAGTGGGCAGCGTCGTCGGCGAGGTTTGGCCCTGCGACAGGATGATCTGCGACTCGAGCTCGGAGAGCTCATACTTGAGCTCGGCGAGCTTCGAGTTGGCGTTCTTGACGATGACGCTGACGTGGTTGAGCGACTTGCGATCGGTGGCGACCTCGCGCAGCTTCTCAGCGCCCTCCTTGATCTTCAGCTCGCGGCGGATCTCCTTGCGGATGATCTCCTTGAGCTCCTCCAGTTTGCACGCGAGCTGCGAGTCGGGCAAGTGCTCCGTCTCCAGCCCGTACTTGTGCGACAGCTCGTACAGGACTGGATGTCGAATGTAATCACCCTGCAAAACCGAACAAAATCACACTTGATATAAGAATTGCTAGGTGCTGAAATAGCTGAAAGGTGTTCTGATGAATGTGTTAAAATTTTGAGAGGATTCCGAACGTATTTTACGAGAAATTAGCAAAAAAACTAAGTCAATCAAACACGTAATCAAATTGGAGAAAATTTTCGCTGTGTTCAAACACAAATTGAGATTGTCATGAGAAACACATCCAAAATACACAGATACTTTAATTGAAGACTTTTAAGTAATGTATAATTTTGTTGAAAAAGTTTATTACATTGGGAAATAATGAAAATAAATAGTGTAAGACCGAGTTTGGAGGTTAGGAGATTAGCATCCGTTCTCTAGTAACAACAAATTGTCGCGTTATTTGAATTGAATTAATACAAACCGTAAATATTTTATTGATAATTTTAAAGAGTATCTGTGTTTTGTCATGATCGAGAATTTCTATTGGGTATTCAATGCAAAAAATAAGTCTTTTCTCAAATAAACTTCACAATCTTGATTGACAGGTGATGTTGTTTGGAGGTTAACTAGACGCTCGTGAAGAATTTTTGTTTTGACTAATTCGGTACTTTAGAACAACCTTAAGCACCGAATTTCATCCAAAACTTGATATTGATTATGGCGTGCAGCTTTAGCCGCTTCTACAGATGCTACCTACAAACGCAACAACGCCTACTTTTCGCTGCGTGATTTCATATCCGTTTGCCAAGTAGGAGAATTGCGGAAGGAAGGAAGGATGTGCGGAAAGGAAGTGCTAATTAGCGAGTGTCACGTTCGCATGGCCAAAGTACATTGTCTAACTGTAATCAGCAGTGTGGTATATGGCTGGTGTAGGTCCTCTTTCGGACGATTGCAAATCGCCTGATCAAATGATGGGAATCGACGCAGCGGCCGATCGTGGCATTCATCACGCAGTGTCGGCAGCAGCAATACAACGAACCCAGCAACCTCTGCGCTGCGCCGATTTCTAAAACAATTACTTTCGCTGCGAAATGCAATCGCCCCGCATGGATTACTGTTATTACAGTTGCGCTTCTTCACACACTGCATCCGACGTTCCTCCAAAGAGGTCAATGAAAGAATTTCACTCACTATGCAATTTTTATCCACCAATGTTCTGCCTCTAACGTGTGCATAGTTAATCCATAAGTTACTTAAAAAGTTAACTTCGTTAATAGTTAAAAAGTTAAATCCGCCAAAATTTAACGCTAGTTAACCGTTAACATTTACGACCACTACAACAGACTAAAGTTAACGGAAGTTCAATTGAACCAAAATGTTAACATGCCGTTAATTTGCAAGTTAATCCTTTAAACAGATTGTTAACTTAATTAAAGAGTTCATGCCCACTTTTGGTAATAGTATATATTTAAACATTAACAACAACAAATACTGCGACAAATCCCCTAAGCACCGCTTGTATTGGAATATTTGTACCACTCCAATTAATGTAAATGCCTATTCTGTATTAATTAGTGGCAAAGAAAAATTGTACCGAAATTTGAAGTGTTTTCCCATCATGCCGAAAAGTAGCCGATTTGCAGGAAGCGTTCACAATCCGTAAGGATATTGTGAAAACCGAAACGCATCATATTCATAAGCACTTGCGATTACAACACAACTTTCCGATTCTCAGCGGTTTCCTTCGGCGCATCTTTCCGTCACAATAGCGCTGAAAGTGAAACATGTTCCCACATTATCTCGGAAATGCAGACAGTAATTTCAATGTGTGAATTCTGGAATTTGTTGAAATGTACTACAATTGTATATGGAACAATGTAAACCTTAGGAACTTTCTTGCCAACAATAGTTATGCACTATCTGTTTTATTACAATTAAAATAAGAATGAGAAAGATTCCTATTTTCTTGTATGAAAAGAAAAACAGTAGAGTGTCAAATATATTGTAATAATAAATTAACCGAAATAAAATAAACCGAATGTAAAAAAAAAGAAGAAGAAAAATCAATCATTTTTTCTTTGGCAATGTTCTAAAACGATTAAAACGATTTTAATTGACATTTGAATTATAGAGATGCCACAATCACAGATGTGCAATTTACAAATAAATCCATTTCAAATGGAAATGCAAAATACAAAATAGGTAGTTTATATTTTGCATTCTAAATGCAAATTTTTGGGCTAAAATTATTTTGCATTTTATTTAAATCTTTTTAACAATCCATTTTCTATTTTCAAAATACTAAATACCAAATACATTTTTACATATGTGTTTTTAACAGTGATGGGCATAATTAGTCAAAATTCTAATTAATTTCAATTAGAATTGGCTTGCAAGAAATCCTAATTAATTAGAATTGAACACAATTGAATACATGATTGTGCCGATATCGAAAAACGTGCTTATTTATGTGGCAGAGAATTTCTCACAAGGTAAAGGAAGTTTAATAACGCCAAGATCGAAATACCATCAGTAACTTCCTTAATTTTGTTAATACGCATTAGTCGTTGCAAAATTAAATCCTCTTCACGATGAAAAAAAAAAAAAAGATAGCTATGTTACTCATCGGATAACAAAGTTATGATGGTTTTTGTCAGTAGCCCATGCATTTCTTTTGTGATTACCAATCATGGCCAACAACGGAAACTTTTCGAAAGTATTTCAATTTTAAAATATCAATTTTAAATTTTGCATTTGACATTTTAAAATGGTAGTAATCATTTTGCCCATTTCCGGCCAGAACAAATAAATTTAACAATCAAAGACCAGTAGTGTGAATGGAATGATGATTTGGTTTCCTGTGCTTTCTAACAATCAGAAACAATTATAGAATAATGGACTAATAAAAAGAAATGCACGTGCTAATTGCGTTTTTTATTAAGCTCAATTTTGCTGTACATTTCTTTGTCAATGTTTTCTAGTATCTCCCACCAAAGCACCTAGAAAATTGACAAGAAAATAGAACGTGTTCTATTTTTTTTAATATACATGAAAATTGAAAAAGAAAATTGAATTTTCTTGAATATAATGTTATAAACATAACATTGACATAGTACGACATTGAAGCAAAATTGTACGGAAAAATTGATCGTTTCATACGAGTAGTAAAATTGATTTCAATGAAAATTAATGGTTGAATAGCAACAATTTGTGTATGAAATTTACCGTAGGATCATGGACTTTCTCCAGATTTCTCTTGTTTTGCCCATTGTGGTGATGATCATAGCAACGTTTAAGTTTCGAGTGATGCGCTGTGAATCCAATGCAGCTGCTGAAGTAACTCCTGTCTAGCATCTGCATGCTGGATTTCTTCAGCACAATGGTCTTCATCGTGCCAGCGGCGTTGCGAACAATAGAACTTCGCACAGATCTCACATTTTATTCAAAGCACGCCAAACGTTCGTAAGCCGATGTAATCGTAATCACTGACGTTTCTGTAAAGATTGCGTATCGAAAAGAGCATACGCATATTGGTATCGCCTATATTAACTTTTAAGTTATTAAGTAAGCTTATTGTTAGTACACAAAAGCATTCATGGCACAATGTGGAGCAGAAGATCTCATTAGCCTTTGGACAATTAATAAACAACTTAACTAAAGCAACATGCTAAGAGCTGATGTTGATTATTGTTGATTATATTAATAGTGATATGTTGTTGGAAAAACCGGTTCGCTATTGATGGAATTTGCTAGATGATTTTTTGGAGAATTTTTTCGCCGATTCAGGGATTATTAAACTTGAAATTCCCAGAATTTTTCTTAGTTTCCAAATGTAGTTGACACTAAATATAATACATTCTTAATTTACAAGCAAACTTTTTTTTAAATTATTGAATATCACAGTACCTTCGGAATAAAAATCAATGTGAAAATTATTACACTTTCAAAACGAATCTAGTAAAATGCCTTGAAAAAGAAAGGATTCCCTGATATTTTCCTGTTTTTAAGGCTAAAAAAGAAATTTCTTCCAGGGTTTGCAGATCATTGAGCATCTAATTGAACAAACCGAAAGTTTTTTTTTTGCTGATTTGAAATTTAATTGTTCATAGTTTCCACGTGCATTTAACACTAAATAGACATTCTTAATTTTTAATTAAGCTTTTACAGAGTGAAATTAAAAAAAATTCAACAAACAAATACGATTATTTTCTTGCTATTTTAGGCTAAAAATGAAATTTCTTCCAGGTTTTGCAGGTCAAATCCGAAAGTATTTTTTCTTGTTCAACAGTTTATACGTTAAACAAGTGGAAACTTTCAAAAATGCATAATGATGTGATGGCGGTGATTAACAATACTATTTCACCATAATTAAGACCTCAATGAACCGGCATTAAGCTAAGTGCAACCCATTTACGAAAAATTCAGCCAATGTGCACATAAATCGCAATTATCGCAAGTTTCGAATTCGCAATGAAGCAATTTTAGTTTCTCCAACCGATGGAGCAAAAGCAAAGAAGATTCTACACACGTAATACAGTCCAATCAACGAACGAAGAAACTGAGGGAGAATTCGAAGGAAGCAAAAGCATTCACAAAACAATCAAATCAACTTATTTGATGATTGGGTCAGATAGGAAGGAAGAAAAGAAACCAATAAATCAGCAAGAATATGAATAGAGCAAACCATAAAAGTTGGTATTAATTTTTAGAATACCTATCTGTATTATTGTTGTAGCGGTATTGGTGTATTGGTGTAGCAACCCAAACCAAAATAAAAAAAAGTAATACCAATCAATATGCGCGGAAGCCAACATAATTCAAACTCTGTTCTTAATTCAATTAGGATGAAAAAAATCACTATAACATTTCGATGAGCTGATTAGGCTACTCATAATTTAACAAATCTTCAAATGGCACTTCAAAGGACACTTTTTCTAAGAGGTGTCATGATATTAGATGCTGATTGTAGTCTGGTCTTCTTCACTTCTCACTTCAGTACTAATTGCTAAACCGCAAAACTATATTTGGATTGTTGCACTGACACTCGTTTTCAGACACTCGAAATGCTGGTATATAATCGAACAAATGGCAAGGAGAGAGAGATGATGCTTATTCGACGACGAGACTGCACACACTGAGTGTAAACGGCGATCAACAGGCAGAGGAGAGCTGAGCTCCACACCGCGATATTCCACTCCAATTCGCCGGCTTCCAGCGACGCGCTTCACCGCACTGTTATGCACTTCCGCCGGTTCTGAGCATAATCATGATGATGATAATGATAACCAATGCAATGCCCGCTTGCTAGCAGCACAACTCCAAAATCCTTCTTCCGTGTTTACCATGTAATGAACAGTAAATCCACACCACAAAAATTCGTTACAATTGTATTAAATTTATTTTATTTTTAATACAACGTTCAAAGGTACATTTTATCTTAAATCCGGCTCATTTTAGTAGATAACCGGTTTCTGTAAAAAAAAGACAGTTAACTTATCCGGATCTAGTAGGAATTGCCTGAAGCTATTCGGAGCTCTCCAAAGAGTTGAAACGAAGACTGCTATTATTAAACAGCAAACTAAACTAAGCTAAAATCGGGCGAATAGAATATTAGTTGTCGCACAACATTCCTGCACAATGCAATGTACAAGTTTAGTTCGGCTTTGAAGCTGCCACAAACCTCGCATGCGCAACCAAATTCGTGCGACGAAAATAAAGCGTCAACCTTGAATTCGAAACTATTCGCCTTCGCTGTGGGAATAAAAAAACGAACGTACAATTTTTATTTATGTGCACGTCCTCCAATTGCGGATATACGCATTGATGATCTTTTTTTGTGAATGAATGATATGTTGACTGAATCGGATCACCATCGCTTTTCTAGAATACATCATCGTGCACTTTGGATCACGATACGGATCAAGTTGTCAAAAGTTTGAACAATAAAGGTAACGGATTGTAATGATTTGTGAACGTTCTCATTGCTAAAATTGGCACGATCGAAAGCATCTTCTGTACAACATTCTTTTGTTTTCGCTAAATAACAACTGCATTCTATTCTATGCGTAGACGCCATCTTTCTATGAAAGATTAGCCAATGAGGGTAAAGAATTGCAATAATTGATCTCAAACTTTTGAGAACTTGATCCGGATCGTGATCCAAAGTTCACGATCGAAAGCACCTCATATAGTAGTGGTTTCTTAGCTAGCGATCACTATCAAGAGCAAATAATTGAAAAAGGTGGAAATCTTACATAATCAGGTGGAACCTTGGAACCGGCAATATTGGCTTAGCAAATAAACGTTGTTTTTTATGATTTATCGTTGCTCGCCGACCAACAGCGCAACATTCGAGATATCTACGAGATTGGATAAATATTTACTCAAATCGTTGTCATAGAATAGATAGTCATTATGTGTGCAGCACGAACAATTGCATGTGTTCTAATTCGAGAACAATAAAGAAATACAGTCAGTTTCCATGCCAAAATCCCGTTTTGTAACTGATTTGCGTACTGGTTATCACATTCCAAACCACAATTTCTAGGTTATATTCTGACATTGACTTTCATCACAACTTTCCGCACATTTCTTCTTCATAATTCGTTCCAACGATGCGATGACGTCATAATGAACAGAAAACCGCTTTGCTAATCACTTAGAGCTTCCTATGTTACTGAATGTGAGATCATGAATAAACGACTACTTCCGATTGGGCAACATTTCACTTGCGCAAATGATTCGCATGTGAAATTCACACGTTCCAACATGAATGGATTTGCAATCAAGCACTACGAACGCCTTACCATCGTGCGGCGGATGATAACATTGCGCAAAAGCATCGGCTTCGCAGAAGCGCTCGGGCGCACTCGTTGCGTAAAAACAGCATTTGTTTTGACGACGAGCGACGAGCGACTCACCTGGTAATACGAGTCGGCCATCTTGCGGAGACGTGTGATCACCTCGGCGAGACGAACAGCAGCTCGACGAACATCACTCACGCCGAGGGTGCACGCTCGTCGCGAGTCATTTGCGTAGAGAGCGCGAGCGAAGGAATGCGTGCGATTGTGCGATGTCGCAATGTTCGCAACTCCACCGTGCGCGGTGCGTGCGCTGGGTAAACAACGCGCACGCGGAGGGTTAGGATTCGCAGGCAGGCACGAGAAGACGACGACGCGTGGCGAAGGCACGAACAGTTACGCCGCGATTAGCATCTCCGACGGCAAGGCAAGCGTTCGCGACACGCACAAGAAGCGCTGCGGCGGCGCGTGTGCACGCACTACTCACATAATCATCGCAGCCGAGACGCGCTCGCTGGCCGTGTGCCGGCGCGACGCGACGCGACGACGACGGCGGCTGACTGCGTCGCGCTCCGCGACCGCAGCGACTCTCCGCAGCGAGCAGCGACGACAATGATGATGATGATGATGATGCTACGACCGACGTCGCAACGCGAGCATCACGCGATGATTGCGGCTGGCATGACCGCGAAATTCGGTTTGCGATTGCGACTTAACGAGCGTCAGTGCGAGCAAAACGCTGCCAAGGATGAGAAATGGACGCAAATAGTCGCCGCGTGTTCCGCATATAATGCTTTCAACGGGATAATGTTGCGTTTTACGAGAAAGAGGGGATTTAAGCGCACAAAAAACTCTCGAGTTGTTAGGTTTGAAGGAAAAAGGAAAAACAAAATGCATTGACTAAAATGATTGCCTAACTAAAGCCGGGTTTACACCGAAGTTAATAACACAAGTTATTAACAAAATATTATTAACTTGACAAGATTTCTTGTAACAAAAGTTAATAACACGTGTTATTAACCAAAAACTTTAATTAAACTTATCAACAACAACAATATTTCATTTGTTGCAAGATGCTTATGAGGAATTTCCATTTGTTTTAATAAGTTTTTGAACAAATTTGGCATTGGCAAAGGGCAAAGATGATGTTGACTCAATGTATAAAGTTGATAGGGTCACTGAAAGTATTTGAATAAATTTTATTCTGAGTTGAGGACATTTTCATCAACTTTTTATTACATGCAAGTAGGTTAAATGAAATGACAATAGTGTTTTTATCACTAAAAAAAACACGTTCATACCGAATATGAGCTTTAAATGTATTTGATACAAGATGGTGGCAAAATACATTTAAATTTCTTCATATTATGCCAAATAATAGTATGTATTGCACAATTCAATTGGATGCATACAATATTGAGCAAAATTTGTTTGGCATAAAGCATTGATAATGCTTTGCAGCATATGTATTCCTTTACACGATAATTTAATGTTATGTAGCTTATAACTGCAATCAATTTTATACATTTAATAGTTTTTAAATTATAACAAGATAACAATCAACATTTAACCACTTTTCCTGATATAAAGTTGAACAAAAACTACTCGATATTATTATTATTTAAGATTATCCACCAAACTTTGCATCTCCTCGGGAGTCTTATTTAAAATATTCATTGGGGATTCATACAGATTAGCTGGATTCACAACTGCCTCATACAATTGCTTGTAGATTGCAATGAGCACATCGAATGCCCTTTTCTGCACAGAGCGTTTGTGCTGCGAAGACGCAAGCAAATTAATCTGCGGCAAGAGTAGCGTTTCCGGCTTGCTGATGAGCAAGTCCAGCTTTTGCACGAAATTGCGAAGATTGCTGGGCTCCATGCCGGGAATCGATGCGAGTGGTCCGTGCGAAGTGTCCTGCAGGATTGTGTAGATTGGTCCCAGATTCAAGTTGGCAACGAGCGAACTGGCTTGCTCGGATGTTAAAGTGTCGATTTGCGCTTCCGACTGCGCTAGCAGGCGTTCCAAACGGTTTTCCATATACTGATACAAGGAGAGGCAGGTGTATATCGCATACATGCAGTTGAGCATATACACTGCCATGTCAATAGTAGGCAGACGAGATGCTTGTTCATTTACAGCTCTTAAAAGTGGATCCATTACAATCGAAGCAATCTATAAAGCATAATTTATCTTTATTACCACATCTCATTTATATATTGGTGTCATTGCAAGATCTAACTTTTGCCTAATGTTTGTGCCTCCTAATGCATCCTAATCTTAACTTAAATTAATAAAGTATTAAATTTTGCTTATAATAACACTATTACACTTATATTTGCTATAATATTTGCATACAAATGTAAAAAACAATAGTTACTCCATAAATAACCTCAGATTTTGAATGAACATAGAATTCATCAGTTAATAATGATTTAAACAGCAGTATCGAATATTGAATATATTCATCTCTGGTTTAAGTTGAATGGAAGTAAATATTTAAATAAAATTTATTTCAACTTCCTGTTGGTCAAGGCTTGTTGGTCTTTTGTGGCCTTGCTAAGATCCCTCAACAATCAGGCCACCTGTAATTATTTAATAAATAAGTTGCTTACCTTGACCATATCTGATTCTCTGCCCTCACTCATACTCGCAGTGGATAAAATATCTCTCAACAAAATGAGCAAGTTATTAATTGATGTTGTCGGTGACAGGTCTCTTGGTGGCGCATTAACTCTGACTAACATATTAGCCACCTGCACCTTCAAACTGTTCAAGAATGCTGCTTCTGCTTTGCTTTCCATTTGCGGAAGCAACTCAGCTAAGCTGCCACTCTTAATATACTTCATAAATGTTTTCTTATAATACCTTAATAGGTTCATTACAGCATATAAAGTGTGTGGTTCTGCAGGACCAGCTAAGACCTTATCCATGCGATTTCTCAATGGCAAACATGCACCTTCAAATATTGAGGAAAAAGCAACTTCCAAATGCTGCTCCAACACTTCGGTTGTGGAACACTTGCTCAAAAGCAAATTCATTTTTTGCTTCTCAATTGGAATGGATTTATTTAACCAAGCAAGCATATCAGTCACATATATCTGCGGATCATTTGCTCGCATTTCAATTGGAGCTGGGTTTCCAGAGGGACCACCACGTGTTAGTGCATTGATAAATTCACTTTCAACAACACCACGACGAAACATTGCATATTCATCGATAACATATCTAGAAACAATGAACATTTGCATTCACATTTAAAACAATTGCATAAGTTTAACTGCTACTAACTTGAATAGAAGCTCTCTTGTTTGCAGAACTTCCATAGCTTTCGTTAATGTTCCTGTAAACTCAGAACTCTCAACATTATGACAGTTGTGTTGAGCCCATCGATATAGCCTTTCTATTGCCTTTTCCTAAAAATTTATCAATAACATATTAGTCCAAACTTCTGACTATAATAATAAGATTAATACCTGATGCATAGTCATTTGTTCCATTATATTACTAGCCAATACCTGATGGCCTGATTTCATTAAAATCTTACAATTCTGATGAATTGTATGTACTTTCTCAAGTGCCTTAAACATATCGTCCATTACTTGTGTAACATTTGATGAGTTGGATCCATTTAAAGCCAGCAAATCATCTTCACTTAATTGAAATGTCTTAATGAAAGAATTGGCTATATCTAGCTTAACATCTGTTGCCTTACTATAAAGAAAAAGTTTAATATGATTTATAGAGGATCATTTCCTGTTGCTGTTATTGATATACAAAGTAACTTACGATTCATTCTGTAAAGCAGTAGTTTGATCAAGCAAATGTCTCGTTTGTAATTTTGCTGTGTGCAATCTTGTAGTCATATCACTTAGATCTTTGCTGATGTCAGCAATGTTTTTATAGACAGAATCAAAGTTTACCTTTACCTCTTTAAATGCCATCAAAAAGTTTTCGTTAATGATTAGGCTACGTTTTTCAATCTGGCTACGAAGGCATCTCCTATTCTGTAAGGTATTCTCCGTGTAAAACGTAGACAGTTGTTTCAAAGCTTCAATCGTATCTGGGTCATTCTCCAATCGTGTTTCTATTATTTTATGAAATCGTTTTGATAGTACATGGTCAGACTCCTTTGATTCCGGCATTATTTCACGTAGGCATGTGTTTCTTTATGCTAACAAATAATTGCAGATTGTTCGTTTGGCATTGATTTTACACTTGGTGTTTATAACATTCTACGTGCACAAACAAATAACGATTGATAAAAGCTGCTTTGGATCGGGCAAGTGGTACAAGTGTAATCGTTATTTGTAATAACAAAGAAGGGGTAAAGAAGTGCAATGATTCGTGACCCTCATTGGTCAAACTTGATTATCAATAACGATTACGCATCACATGCACGATCGAAAGCAAATTTTCGTTCGTCATAGTCAAAGTGAGCATGATTGGTATATGTTCATTATGATTCGTAGTTTGACCAATGCGACTTGTATGATTATAGAATCATGTTTGCCAACAGCTTTTTGGGATGAATAATGAATTTCCCTATTTTGATTTCCTTTCTTAATTTTCATTATTGTATTCTATATTTTTCGCCACTTACTTAATCAATTTCTAGCATGTTGGTATAGAGAGTATTAAACGTATTGAACTACAATGTAATTAGTTGATTAATCGCTGAGATTGGTAGCATTGTTGGTTATGTCGCCGTGATTTCAAATTTGAATTGTATAGTTAGCAGTGAAAATCTGGAAACACAATGTGCAATTCATAAAAATCACATAAATCATACAAATTTATAAATATAATGTAATGTTTGATCCCATTTCCTGCTTGGGATTAAAAAGTTTCCTGTCCGAAAACTTCATCTTTTGTTAACTGGCTTTTCTCTTTTGTTATTAGAAAAGGCCTGCACAACGACTGCAACTTTTACAAAAATATCTGTACCAAAAAAGTCTTTCTAATTACCTATGAACTTGTGCAACTTTAATGAAAAACTGAGATGGCAAATATACAATAAATAAATAACTTATCTAATCTATTATTTTCACCTTATTTTGCTTACATCATTTGTGACACGGAAATTCAATTAATAATATCTTTATGTTTACAGGGAAATACATTTATTTTGATAGTATTTTAACACTTTAACACTCCATTAAATCTTCATACTATGAAAATGCAACCCGTTCTATTATAGATTTAAAACATCAACCATATTAGCTTAGATCGCTTAGATTTCGAATCACACCAACAATTTTTATTCTTATTCAATTCTGGAAGGCGATACGAATAAAAAATATGTTTTACACTCTTAGAAATATGTAAATGCGAAGATAAATATTGTATTCAAAGTGGTTTGATGGGTTTCTATACCATATTGAAAATAAATCTCACATAAAGTATTGGCTAGCATTTGTCGCCATCTTCTTTGTAGTGTTCGAATGTTGAGTCGCTTTGAAATAAGGTTATGCGTTCGATTTCCCCTCATACGTATCTTTGTTGGTGTAACCACTGACATAACCAGATGTGTCAGGAAGATCCTTTCGTCCTGTGATACCTTTTCCCTTCCCCGTATCGTCGAATCGCTGTTTGTGCGTTCCGGTGTACTTCGCAGTGTCAGTTAGACGCGAAACGGTCTCATTAACAGAGCTCCTCTAAAAGTGACAGGTTATGAAGATATCAACTCAAAAAAAAGTGTAGCAGTCCTCCTTTCAAACCATTGAGAAGTTCCGAGTAGCTTCAGGTAGTTTCGGGTAGATGCGCATAAGATAACCTAGTTTTCTTTCCGAAATCTATTAGCTACGATTTAAGTTATCGCTTAACTTCTGCACTCTCCTTCTCATAGCTCTTAGTGTCAAGAGTAGTCAAGTTATATACACGGTGGCCAGAAAAGTGCGAATAAACGCCAGGTAGAACGATTCTTTGTTCAATTCTGAGGTGATAATCT
>JAODFX010119730.1:0-17448 GCA_027580035.1 Dorylogaster longipes | reverse complement strand
CGTGCCCGGTACGTGGTGGAAGGGAAGCGTGGCGGTCGTGGTGGTGGTTTTTCGGCGGATTGTGGGGATGAACATGTCCTACCAGAATACGCGACGAGCACCCCTTCCACAACCAGCGACGGCGCCCGCGCCAGCGACGCAGCTCCCTACCCTAAAACACCCGCGACGACCCGCGAGCGCCGCAAAGATACGAGAAATCCGCCGGGATCGGAGGCGGAGGCGGACGCGGCCGCCGGGCGCACCGCGATGGCACACTCACCTGCGGTGGAGGCGGCGGCGGCGGCGGCTTCCGGAGGCGACGGCCAGCGCTCGCTCGATCGGGACGCTGCTGCACGCACCGCACTGCTGCGCACGATAACGTCGCTCGGCGGACGGCACTATAGCTTGGGACGCGCGCAACGCCTGCAAATGCCGCGGCGGTTCGTTGCCCAAGGTCCGCGCTGGCAGGGTTTTTCTCTTCGCCTGCGCCGCACACTCGGTTGGCAGCGTGCGAGCGCGCGCGCGACTTTCAAACGCGCATGCCATCCACGCTATCCGCACTTTTTCCCCTTAGAAACTACCCCCGAAATCCACCCCGCCAGCCATACCGTGCGCGCAAACAACTTTCCACGTGACATTAAACAGTTTTTGTTTTTGCTTTTGTTTTGCTCGGCATGGTTGCCAACGCGACTGCTCATCCACTAACACTATTGCCATCTAGTTGCTTGCGCTTGATGCAACGCGATAATTATTTAAGCACATTTGAATCGCTGTTCCTCGAATTTGAGATCGATGTGCACAGAATATAGTGTTAATATTTTTTTTTTTTAATTCCAAACTACTTTCTTTGCTAATTTTTAGTATTACCCCGGATGATACCGACACATGTCGGACTTTTTAAATTTATTTTGAATTCATACGAATCGAACAGTATGTTAAATAAAACTTTTAACATTATAAATATTAATGTTAAACAATTGAGTTTTAGGTGCTCATTATGAATTATGAACTGCATTTTTCTGCTGAATTTGCATTAGACAATGAATTAAATTTCTTCTTTTTGCACTGAAAAGATGCAAGTACATACTTAAAATTTTACCTTAGTTTATTTCCAATGAGCAAATTTCATTAACATACAATTGATATGAACTGAAGACGCCAATGCAAATAAATCAATTACAATTGAAGTTGTTCAGGTACATTTCACAAACACATTTTGGAGTCCCACACATTCAGATTTGCTGACACACACACATAATTTGAGCCATAAAACTTATTTTGTAGTGTACTGTAATATCGTCTTCAAAACAATAAAAATAATCGCAAAAATCAGTTTAATCAAAATAATAAATATTCCCCTTCACTCATTCACATTATGAAAACAACACACTTTCATCACTGGTTACTCCGCTCTTGTCTTGCAATATACATCTCATACAGTAACTTGTTGCTGTTGTAGTAAAATGGATTCTGCATTTCAGACAGCTCTGGATTATATGGTGCAGGCGTTGGCTGGTTCCACTCAACACTCTGCACTGAGAGTGGTGGTGAGTCTGGCAGAGTGTTTGTGGGTGGCAGGATTGGCCCAAGTCCCCACACCTCACTGATGAGCTTCTGCTGTTCGAGGAGCAGGTTGGAGTTGATGTGCAAGTTGTTGATTCTCTTCGAGAGAGGCACAAACTCAATCTCATCTTCTGGATTGTCACGACCTCGCTTTCTGTGAGAGAAGTAAATGTGACAGCATCGTACTGGCAGGCCAAGCAAAAGTCTGCTTACCTGTTCGGAGTCATCACTCAACAGTTCTTAATACATTTCTTCACGTCGCTAATCATTCAAAACGTAGACAATAAAAAAATGTATACGGATGGAATATATGAAGAAAGTGCCAATAAGCGATGCGCAATAGCAACAGTGGTAACCGATTTTCAGGAATCCGTGCGCCGCAGAACGAAGCTAAGAAGCTACCTGAAATTCGCAAATGGTCCGGCCGTCCAGCCACCGCACACGACTTCCGTGAATAAATGGGCTCCGACGGGCAGAGCAGGCGAACGAACTGAACGAAACCGAAGCGAATGCGGAATGCGCGAACCGTATACGCACTTTGTTGTCACTGCTTTCCACCGTTGTTTCCACCGTCAAGCCCTTGTACAAGACGCAAGGATAGAGAGAACGGGGAGAACTACGTGAACGACGTGAACATCGTGTACGTTTAGTAAATGTACGATTTTGAACAGCTGCCATTTGCGTTCATTCCTTCCTTTCTCTTGCCGATTGTAGATGGCAGCTGATACCTGTTTCCATTCAGCGTAAATATTAGATTCTAATTCCAAACGTTTCAAACGTTCCAAACCTTTGCAAACGCTTCAAACCTCCCGAACTCTGTTTAGTTATTCTATTTGCTGAGTGCATTTTTGTGCGAAGGTCGCCATTTCAAATACGATTCCTAAAACGTCACCGATAACATTAAACAACTAAAAGTTATCTTGAAACTGATCGCGATGAACATTTCTATAAGTTACACACGCGTATATTCTCAATATTTAGCCAGCAGTGGTGCTTGGAAACGTGATTTACATAAGAAAGACTTCGGGCGTTGAAGTGCATGGTGAACATGAAGATCGGATAAAAGTGGGAAACGGCGACATTAATAAATATGCATTTGTTTAGAAATAGTTCTCATTCGTGTTTGAAAAACAAGTAGCGCCACGCGCCGATGCCAGCTGGTTAATCAATTTGATTACATTCGCAATCGATAAGTTCATAAATATTTTGTCTTGGCCTTAACACGCGTTCTTACATCGCGCTCGACCATAATATCCGCACGACGAGCGTCAGCAAACGGATATCAAGAGAATGATTACAGTCAGGCGTGGATTTACACTTTTGAGCTCATCTTACAAACGCATCTGCACGTATGTGAAATGCTTGCGAGTTATAACTGCAAGTTAAGCAATTTATAATCAGAAAATTTGCCAAATCAGTTGTATCATTCTCTGTCATTGTATTACTGACATTGTAGCACCAGTTTTGTGTTTTATCTTAGATAGTGGTAAATTATGTGCAAAGGTGAACCTTTTAAGTTAACTTCGAAAAATCTTAACGCTGATGTTGACTTCTGTTGTCCGTTATACTAGAAACATCCAAATATGTTAACGTAAATGATAACGGTTAAATTTGCGAGAATCTAACTTTTTAAGTAACGAATTAGCGACGTTAACTTTTGGATTAACTGTGTCCACCTATGATTATTTGTAGCAGCAGCTGGTAAAAATATGCAATACGCGTTGAGTAATAGAATAAATTTGAAAAAAAAGGTCGTTTTTTAAAACGTTTTCAGATATCTATAAGAGCATTCAGTAACAGTTTGTAAAACTCTAACTACAAACCAGCATATATTCAGAAATCCAGGCCTGGTTAGTTCGCATATTGCCCATGACGTTTGTGAACCAAACGCTCAATATTTTATCAATTTTTCAAGAATGTATGATTATTGTAAGACACAAATGATGAACGCTAGCGGTACGATATTCCATGGATCGTTTAAGCTGAGTGTAACGATGACGCGGTTGTTGAAAGTTAAACACAGCAATGAGTCCGATTAGAAAACTAATGAGCATCTATGCTTATTGTTGCTTCGGGAGTTTCGAAAATATTTATGCACGTGGAATCGGTTGAAGTGGCATTTCGCATCCAAATGCAAACCCCGCGCTGTTTGTTTCGATCTTTCTAGAGTACAAAATGTATGCGAGTGTAGGTCGATTCAATCATCTTTTGCAAGCTGCATCCGAACTTCAGCGCACGTCGCCTCTTATCACGCTGCAGCACTTTGCAAACTTGGCCACGAGGTCAATGTTAAGGCGGTAACAACAAAAGGGCAACAATTACATTTGATTGCAGCGAGGAGCGAGAGCTGATTGACAGTGCAGCGTCATCATCTAACTGCACAACGTTGACGCAGAACGTGGATGTGATTAGTTTCGTTCAATCAGTGCAGCAGCACCAGCAGCAATCGGGTCTCTCCCTGACAAGGTTACTACTTGTTTGCCAACGTTTGCATAATCCGCTAAATGCTATCAGACATTTTGACTCCGGACATTAGCATGCGACCAATTTCACCTCGATGTTCATTGTTGTTCTTCAGACATCCATCAATTCATTGGATACGAAACTCGTGCGCATTCAACGTCTCCTCGCAATAGCGGAATCGCACTTTCGAGCTTCATCAAATTACAATTGTTCGAATCAGTACTTCAATACTTCACCAAAGTTGAATAAATGCGCACGCCAACGTGATATCCACCACGTTGTCGTACTTTCATATTTGTGCATGGCTGGTGTCATTTCCAAGGTGTTCATTTCGCTGCTTAGTTCAGCATTCGCGTTCTTTCGTTCGCGTTAATCTGCCGGTCGACATTTTCAACAACGCAAGGTTCGCAAATTGGCAGGTACGCACCTGGGGCGAGCAATTACGTTGCGCGATCCTCTCGCAACCGACGTGGAACACTGCCGAAGTTTCTTGCTGATCAGTTCGAATAGAAGGGCTAGGCAGAGTGAGTGCGCCGCTGATGGCCATTAGGCGTGCGAAATTCGATCGGATTGAAGCGTCAGATGTACACTGTAATTACCATGCATTGCGTGCAATTTGCAAAGCAAGCCGAAAAGCGTAGTGCGATTGGCTGCATGACAGGGGGACAGACCGACGACGTCGCGCGGCGGACGCCTCTATAAAAGCGATCGCGACGCGTTCCGTCACAACTCTCGCTCGCCGCGACGCCGCCGTTGCGCATTCGGAGATCCGAGGACGTTGTGCTCTCCTCCTCCGTCGCCAACATGCCCTACGAGTTCATCACCGGCTACACGAACGGCTTCGGCGACGTGCACTTCGTCGACTTGCGCAGCGACACCGTCTCGAAGCCGACGCAGGCGATGCGCGACGCGATGTTCGTCGCCGAGGTGGGCGACTCCGTCTACGGCGAGGATCCCAGCGTCAACGCACTGGAGCACCAATGCGCCGACCTTCTGGGCAAGGACGACGCCGTCTTCGTGCCTTCCGGTACCATGGCCAACCTTCTTGCGAGTAAGTGTCGTCGCAATGCGTCAAGAATCTGCGTGATTTCACTTTCTTAAATGATTGTTGGCATTCAGAGTGTGTAAAATACGCACGCACGTTGCGCTTTTGCCAGATGCCTGCTTCTCCATGCCAACACTTTCGTAACAAACGCGCACACGCTTTGGATAATAACTACACATCCGCTCACGTTTGCAGTCATGGTCCATTGTCAGAAACGTGGCAGCGAGATTCTCTGCGGCGATCGCGGGCACACATTCCGCTTCGAGCAAGGTATGCAGGCGCTCCGAAACACTAAACACAGTCAAACATTAGAGCCAGCGATGCACCACTGACGTCCGCGACGTCAGCGGTACGTCGTACGACGTCGCGACGATGCTTTGCGAGTTGCGAGACTCACCCTGCGCGATTTCGTCAAGGTGGTCCGTCGTTCCTCGCCGGCGTGTCGCAGAACTGCCTGCGGAACCTCGACGACGGCACGTTCGACCTGCAGGAGCTGCAGGAGCGCATCCGCTCCGCGGACGACATCCACGAGCCGATCACGTCGCTGATCATCATCGAGAACACGCACAACATGTGCGGCGGCAGGGTAAATTGCGCAACTGTCCCGAAAGCGTTCAACGCGCCATCTCATCTGCCACTGCCTCCAGGTGCTGCCATTGGGGTGGATCGACGAGCTGACGACGATCGCCAAGCGGCATGGCGTGCCTGTGCATATGGACGGCGCACGACTGATGAACGCTGCCGTCGCCAGCCAAACATCGCCAGCGCGCATCGCACGCGATGTCGATTCGGTGTGCTTCTGCCTTAGCAAGGGCCTAGCCGCCCCTGTTGGGTCTGTCCTCGCCGGCAGCAAGCCATTTTGTCAATTGTAAGTGTCTGCAGCTGAAATGTCCGATGAGGATTAATCGCATTTGCAAAGTGGAGCTTCGTTTACCTGGGCAATTGCAGGGCACGACGTTATCGGAAAGCGGTTGGAGGCGGCATGCGACAGTGTGGCTTCCTCGCTGCCGCCGGCCTCGTGGCGATTGAAAACCTCGAGCGCCTCCAGCTCGATCACGACAAGACGCTGCGCATCGCGAAAGGTAACGCTGTGCCTATCGTTTGGCCGTTTGTCGCTAATACTCCAATTCTCTCCGCTGCTAGCAATCGACCGCATGCAGTCGGACATCGTGCGTGTCGATTTGCCAGCGGTGCAGACCAACATCCTGATGGTGCACGTCGACCGTGGACGCGTCTCCGCGCACGAACTCCTCCAGCGGCTGGCCGACATCAAGGAGACGGATACGTACCGCGTGAGCGTGAAGGGCGCAAGTCGCGATGCCGGCTGCTGCCGGTTCGTCATGTACTGGCAGATCACCGACGAGGACGTCGAGATGACCATTCGCAAGTTCGAGCTGGTCATCCTCGAGCTGCACGCGCGCAGCAAGCTCGTGCAGCTCATCGGCACCGATCAGCAATGAGCCCGCTCCATGGTTTAGTCGCGACGTGCGAAAGCGCTTGCCACCGCAATACGTCGATACGTACAAAGTATTACACTTGCGTCTTTATTTGCTGAAAAGGGCATGTTTCTCAATTCAGAAAAGGTCTTGCGAACAGTGTGTTATAGCATCTGCCCATCTTGCACAATAACTAACACCGTATATACACAGTAACAGAGCATGAACAGGATTGGTACACCATACATATATATATAGATAGATATATATATATATATATAAAAATATCTTCGTGAGTATAAAATGACTAGATCGGGTTGACAGAAGGATTGGTTGAGTTCGGATATCGGGCAACAGTAGAAAAATGTATCCTAACCCAAATCAAAAGATTTATTAATCCTTCTTCATTAGTAATCAAGCCCAAAACCAAGCGCGGCGTTGCGCGCCGCCTGACTTAATGCTAGCGCTTCAGGATGTTGTTGTACGGGTAGAGCGTTTGGAACGCGCACGAGTCTCCGACCTCGTCCTCCGATTCCGTCTCGCCATCCGACTCGAACGTATTGTCGGGAATGTCGTAGAGGCGGATCATCGGCTTGTTGGGATCTTTCATGATCAAGTATTTGCCGTCCTTCTGCTTCATGACAATGTCGACGATGCAGCGCAGGATGCCCCAGGCGTTATCCATGTTGAGCGTGATCTGCGTGGCGAACTCGTGCGGCTTGTACTGCTGCGTGCCGAGGATGACGTGCTTGCTGTTGTCGCGCACGTGCGAGCGCGACACGTAGCCGAACTTGATCTGGCCGCTGCCGGCGAGCAGCGCCTGGATCGTCCACTTCGCCAGCTTGCACGCGTTGTTGCGCAGCTCGTTCGCGAGCACGGCGCCGCGCTGCGAGTCGAGCTTCTGCCGCCACTCGACGCCGTTCGCCAGCTTCGAGTCCCACTCGTTGAGCGCTTTGATGGTGAGGTATTGCAGGTCGCCGTTCGGCGACTGCACGACGGCGTCGTGCTCGCAGCGCGCCACCAACACGATGCCGTTGCCCAGCTCCCACTTGCGGTACCGATACGCCACGCTGGCGACCTCGCCCTCCTCGTCGTCGGTCTTGAAGGGGTTCGGTTCGTCGAACTTGTATCGTGGCTCCTTCTCGCCGCTGCGCAATACCTGTTGGGAGAAGTTGTGGTTGATGAACGTGGCTTCCAGCGCTAGATTACGCGGCGAGTTCAGCGAGTTTCCGTCATCTTGCGGGGGTTCGACCGATGTTTCATTCACCGTCAAAAGATCGAATTCGGTGTTGTCGCGCTTATCCAGAAAAAGTTTATCCCCTGATAACATGTAAATTTGTCAGAATGACGATAAACACGGACATTGTTGAGTTACTTGCACATGCACTTATAACTAAAAGAAGTAACCAAAAATTAATTACCAAATCACCAAGTTGTTTAGTTCAAGAAGACACAAATTGAATTTTTACATAAGTCGTCAAATTAAAATTTTATTCGTGCAGCAATGGCGCGACACTGGCATGTATCCGTTAGTTACAGTACTGTTCCCCCAAAGTTTTAATAGCTGAAGCAAATATGAGGGCAAAAAAGGGTTACACACAGAAAATTTTACATGCATGAAACATTTGCTCACAACCACCATCTGACTATGACATTCACTGAACTTTGCTTTGAATGAAATCCCCTACAGATGTGCAACGCAACAAAACAAAATCCACACTCACTTAATTATCCCACACATGATCAGTACTCACCAATTTTTTCAATTACTATATCCCATGAATAGTTAGAACGTGTGCAACACATAATAGTTGCTAAAATTGCATCTGTGGCATAAACATTTCCCTCACTTTTAGATAATTTACGAATGATAGGATCATCTGTTGTTGTAACCTGATAGAAATTGTAGAATTAAACAAAATTTTGATGCTAATAATTAAAAAAATTGGAATAAAATGTTTGTGTGATGGTTAATCACTCACAGTATGAAAAATTCTGTTCACACTCTGCAATGACTTCTCATTCTTAACATTGACACGATCATAAGTTTTGTCATAATACTCCAGTTCACCACAGGTGATGATATCCTCGCCATCCTTGATACTGGGCAGAGAAAGCTTGCCCAGACGAGGGAAGTCCATCTCCTCAATGGTCACCCAGTCGGGCTTTACGGTAACGGACGCATCGCGGATCTTGATCTGCGGCCTCCCCTGGCCCCACTTCTTATTCATGCCCTTGCGATCTTTGTCACGGTTCTTCATCCCCTTGCCAAGCTGTTGCATCGCACCCGACTGGCCGCCGGAGCGTCCGCCGCGGCCGCGCATGTTCTTCTGGTTGTTGCGGAATCGGCCGCGCTGGTACGGCGGCTTCTGCACGCGCGTCGTGTCCACCAGGTGGAAGGTGCTCTCATCCTCATCATGATAGTATGCATACTGGCTGCCTGATCCAAACTGCGAGGCATACTTATCTGCACGAAGCCGGCAAGAAGTCGGCAGACTGTTAGCGCACGTCCGGCATGCACACGGCCAACTTACTCGTATACTTCTTGTCCTGGAAGGCGGCGCCGGTCCAGTCGCTTATCTTGCCGAGTCGGTCGCCCTTGCTGAACGGCTGGTACGGCATGTCCCGGAACTGATCCGGCAATTCGCACGGCCCCCATCCCGACGGGTTATCCTGGATGATTGGCGCGGTGAAGCTCGGAGCCCGCAGGCTATCCAAGAGCATTATCGACTCCCAACTAAGGCTACGATCTGCAACGTACCACACTGCGCGCGCGCCTAAATGAAGCGGCCGCGTCTAAACTCGGACGGAAATATTACCCGCCATCTTGATGACCTATCCACTTCGCTTGTCCGTTGCGCCTGGATTTGAATTGCGACCAAAATTTGCGGTGATCCGAGGCCAAATGTTGAAAAAATTGGTAATACAAGATATAGTTGTTTGTAAAAGATGTTATCTGTACAATGCAAAAACAAGTTCTATTTGTCAAAACCCTGCCGACTTGATTATTTGCGTCAGCTGTCGCATCAGTTGCCTACACTCGAATTCCAGCGCTTTCAAACACCACAATTCACAAAGCCGACGGCCATTAGCTGTTTACGATTCAACTTTTTTCTCAACTGAACTGCTTCCCAACTCTACTTGCAACTGAATTAAGTGTATCAGCTTGAAAAGAACATCATCATCGCCCGCCATCCCGGTCAAGTTTTAACCAAAGCTGCTTTCGATCGTGCAATGGATTTAAGAGCCTGGATCACGTTGTCAAAAATTTGACCAATAAGGGTCACGAATTGTTGCAATTCCGTACCCTCATTGGTCTAACCTTTGACAACGTGATCCAGGATTTATGAATCCAGTGCACGATTGATCGCAGCGCAAAAAGCGTGCGACCCGTAGAAAAACAAAAAAAAAAAAGGTTAACGATAAGTGAAAATCATGCCCTTTCTGTACATTCTTTTGTCATTTTCGAAGTAAGTTCTTAAGTTCCGCCAAAGCACCAAGTAAATTGACAAGAAAATAGCACATGTTCTATTTTTTTAATGTGCAAGAAATTTGAAAGCGAAATATTGTCAATTTTTATCTGTATGTCACATTAATTAATTTAAAAAGTGAGATGCTGCTGGAAAGAAGTTCACATGCATGATACCTTAGTCATCATCATCAAACCATTTGATCCTAGCTAGCTCGGATGTGCGTCAAAAATACGCTTAAAGTTGATCAATTTTTGTAAATCTTGCAAACATGCAAGTTAACTTAGCGCATATGTCTGGAACTAAAATTCTGATTTGCGAGTTCTATGTTGATTTTAAAAGAAGAAGAGTTGTTCATTGACGCCCATCAAACTCTTTGATTCTAGCTCCCCTGGAAGTGCCTTAAAAATTCGCTTAAAGTTGATGAATTCTTGTAAATCTTGCAATCTGCAAAAATATTTAATAAAAATGGCTCTAACTATAATGCAATTGGTTAGGTTATGAAATCAAATGGCAATCCGAAAGAGTTGCATAATCATTTGCAAAATTATCATGTATTTTAAGAGTTATAGTAAGAAGAAAGTCTTTCCCCATTAAGTATATAGCTTTTTCCGAAGCTAGGTGCTCAGATCGAACACACATATTTGTTAAAATTGTTCCTATCAAGTAACTCTAGAAATTAACTAAACAAAGTATTAAATGCCAAATGCTTGCATTGAATAACGGCATGAAGAATATTTGAGCAATTTGATTATTGGGTAATACAAGATGGAGACTCCCACAGCAAAAAAGCAACGAAAAACAAATTGCACCGCTCACGACTACAATTCTCAACCAAGGAACAAGATAATTTAGTGTCAGAAAAATCGAGTTATCTTAAATTCCAACATGTTTACGCATGGCGATATTTGATATATATGAAAGTAAAATTAAGGATTGAATAAAATAATATTTAAAACGAAAAGAGAGTGAATTTTCAAATAAGATTATTAAACAAACTGTTCGTTAGGACAAATATTACCCAAAGAATGGGCTCAGTTACTTTTATATCCGACTTTCTATTGCAAACATTGCCTTAGACCAGTGTTTCCCAACCTTTTTTAGGTCATGCGCCACATTGACAATTATTTAGAGTATTTTTCAAGAATTTTTTTTGTTAAATTTGTCACAGATATTTCGAATTGCATTTACATAACCCAAAGCGAAAGGGTGAAAGTCGTGTCGAGTCCAATTTTTAATTGCCCCCTGTGGGGCGTGGGCCCCACGTTGGGAAACACTGCCTTAGACTGACGATATTTGGGACATTTACCTTACTGCCTCAATGATCAAAACATCCGCCATCGAGGGATGAGCTGAAATAAAAATAATTCACGCATGAAGAAGCAATTTTTTGTGAGACATCTGATTTAGCTTATCGAAATACAGGGCAGCTAATAGAAATTTAGGGCCCCGGGCCCCCTTGATACCCCTTATACCTCTTATACCTCTTATCAGCGGCCCTGAGCAAATAGAATTAAAAAAAAAACAAACATCGACACTTGTACAAGTACGGTTTCCCCAACATAATCACCAACATCAGCGTATTTTATTAATCAAAGTGAGGTTAAACGCAAAAGCGAAAAAAGAATAAATTTCCAGCGAGGAAACGGTAGCGTTTCTAAATTGACAATAAATCGGTGGCTTGCGGCAATGGAGCTCTGCTCGTCTACTCGCTGCAGTCCATGGGCTCCACGTCCCCATTGGGGGCCGGCGGCGAACCGTCCCCAGCGCCGGCGAGCGTCCCTAGCCCGTGCAAGATGCGCTCGCAGCACTGACGCATTCTCTGGATCGTCTGCTGCACTTCGTGGTCCATCTGCCCGATGTCGGTGAGGCACTTCTCCCACGTGGCGAGCGCCTCGAGGAAGCGCACCATCTCGGACTTGCGCAGATTCTTGCGCCTGCGGCACTTGCGCTCGACGCGGTTCACGAAGTCGAAGAACATGCCTCGATAGACCGATACCTGACTGCACGCCGCCATTGCGCAGATGATTCACAAATGTCGAGAGAGAGAGTGAGCGAGCTCCGTCCCCGTGCGACCTTGTTCGAATCGAAGCCTCGATTTGAAGGTTAGGGTTTGTTTCCCGATGCGCTTAGCAACAACGAACGTGATTCTGCGCATTGCGATGCGTTGGGTAGGGATGCATTTGTTGATCGGTATGCCAAAAGACGGAGTGAAAACGTTTTAGAAAACGTCTCCAGGTTCTAGTGCCACCTAGCGGTCCTAACAGCAAGCAACTCTTGCAAAGGCGGCCATCATTCTTTTAGGCATTTACTAATTGGAGCGGTAAAAGTGTTCTAATACCGGTTGCAGTAATTAACGAACGATAACTGGTGGCATATGTTTAATTTTAAGTAAATACATGAATATATTGCAGTTTCCCTACTATTAAAGCATATTTCGTTTTATAACTCTTGCATTAATATCTCTTTCATTTTAATTTTAATTCGGTCATTACAGCCTAACGATTCTGCAGCGGCTAGAACCATCAATGCCGTTTTGGAATTGTCATTTGGGGCATCTTAACTCTTAACTGATCTTCTAAGCACAACCCAATATTATAGGTTATGTTTTTTTCCCCGGTTAACCCTGGTTCTGAGGGTGCAACCCCCTACCGTCCGCTGGGGTTGCACTAGCACTGCGGCCGTAGGCATATTGTGCGCTCTCAATAGCTACTACACCTCAGCCGCCCCTCTGGGTGTATGTTAGCTGCCAGCCGGGTTAGTTCTGGCGGGAATGACGGTATGGGGATGAGGGTAAAGTTGGGCTGGGGTGTGAGGGGAGTTAGGAAATCACCGGCATTTGCCTTAGCGTCCCGAGATCCCCCTGAAAAGACTCGGCACAGTGACCCGGTCCAGGATAACTCCAAGCCTCCGCGATTAGGGCTTGAACCTGAGACCTCCCGAATGCTAGGCGGCGGCGTAAGCCAGTACTGGCTCGGTGGCTAGGTTATGTTTCTTATGTACCAGAATGGATCGGCTGAAATTGCAAAACGTGGACGGAAAAAAACATATTTTCGTATTTTATAGATTTGATTATCAAGTAGAAACCCCAGCAGCTGAGCAACCAACTTATAGACATCTCAAAATATTAGCACAAAGAATGAATTCGATTTTTTTTTATCATACTGCAATTCCATTGAGTGACCCCGAATGCAACATTATTGCTCAAGGTTTGAAATATTTTTCATACACTTTGAAAGAAACTGTGCATTGCTTACATATACACTCGTGTTGATGAATTAAACATAGCTATGGCAATCGCGATAAAAACACGACAAAACAACGAAACTGACATTTAACATTTTTAGAAATACAAGCTTTAGATGCAAAAATTATTAAGTGCAAATTTAAATTAAAAATTTATAATAAAATTCAAATGAGCATTAACTACCAAGCATTGGGATGTCGGAAACAGAAACAGAAGAAGCACCACCTGATGACGGTGATGAAGAGTCATCAGAGAAAGCATCACCGTCCTCATCAGAACCATCCAACCAGAGTTTCAGTTTTAGTTTCTACATTGGATTCACAAAACCACTCATATTAAATTTGCCCAATCAAAATGGTAACTAGTTCCAATGCTATGTTATAATGTTATATGTATAGTGCGACTCACCCATGCACACGCTTATCATGCTCTTTTTTTGGAACATAGATAAACGAATTGCGAGCGCGTGGGTTGAAAAGTTGATGGATGAGTCCAATGACGAGGAGCTGCGTACAAAGTATTTGAAACTGTTGCTCTTCGTTCTACATCGAAGGAAGCTTAGTGGTCCATTCCTTCAACAGCCGGAAGAGGGTGATCTAGAAGATCTTCCCGACGGTTACCAGGTACCATTACCAGTTCACTTAATTTGTCTGACGGCGTGGCATCTCTGCTTTTCCTATGAACGTAGGCTATTTGCTATTATTCTAACTGCATCTAATTCCCCACTTAGCTTGTAACGGTTGCTCGCGAAATCTTGCAAAATGAACACATTGAACAATCCGACGCGAAGAATGTCAAATTTCCTCCTTACTCCGTTGAGGTTTCCGCAGATATGCAACAATATGCGTCATACCAGGAAATACCCAGTTTTGGCGCACATTTATACTTTGCGACTTCCACCAATCCTATTCATACGTGGGATAACGTCGAGGCGGGCCTCCTGTCAAGGCAATTGCTTGCAGACAGTTCCAAATTTACCGGCAGCGCCATTTCAACCATGTCCCTGAAGTCTACGAAATCCAAACCAGTCATGGAAGAGAAACAGAAGACGAAATCAAAGAGAGCTAAGTCACCGCCACCCAAGCCATTCTCACCACTATCCACCGAGGAATACCCCGAACGTAGACCTATTACGTGGGGCTCGAATCTAATCGAAGTTACCGATCCAGTCGACCATGAAGGCAGAGCGGATAGGATTGAACAACCTGACATACCAGTCGGCGATGGTTTCCAGGTACCATCTTTTGGCGAATTCGCCGATATGACCGGACCGGAAAGCTTGCATGATTCATATGGTACGCTACCCCGAGGCCGTTCCGCCTCCTCGGAATTCCCATCAGCGAGCTTTGACGAGGATGTGGAGCAAGTTACTGAGAACTTTGAAGCAACCATCGAGCGAGCCTTACCAAAACCGCTTGAAAAGCCTCCTCTGGACGAAACCTGCACTAGTCAGTTGCCCCAAGTGAATCGCATTGTGATGAGCCTAGGAGATCCGGATGCGAAGGATATACTCGTCAAAGCAAACAAACTAATAGAAGAACAGGAAAGACGCGAACAGGAGCAACGTAGTTCACCACAGGCTACGCTTCAAAGAGAAGGTTTGCAGTTTGCTAATGCGTATAAACCTGGGCTTCAATCAGTTTGCCATAGTTTCAGGTATGGGGGAAGACGATGGAGAATCCTCGGGCGACGAGGATCTTAGGGAATTTGAGAATTTAGAACGGGCCGCGAGAATGATGGAGGATATTCCTGCGCCAGGAACGCCACTATTATATGCGTCTCATGGAGTAAGAAGTCCCGTTCGGCAAGCAATGCGGCCAAGAACACCCTCGCCTGAAGCTGACGATCTCAGGGAATTTGAGCTATTAGAACGCGCCGCAGAGATGATGGAGATGTCCACGGCAACGGCGACACCACCATGTCCGCTTCAAAAGCAACGCCTCTCCCCTCCTGGAGTACTAACTCCTGTTCAGCAAGCAATCCGGGACAGAACACCCTGGCCAGAAATGGACGATCTTAGGGAATTTGAGTTGTTAGAACGCGCTGCAGATATGGTAGAGGATATGTCCTCGCCACGAGCGCCATCTCCGCAAGTCGGAACTCCTGGTCAGCAACCAATGCGGTCAAGGACACCCTCACCCGATGTTGCATTTCGTGGAATCGCCGGGTATTCGGATCTTCAGACCCCACGATTGACTGGGCAAGAGCACCCCGAGAGTTTCGCCGATGTTCAGTACATAGAACTAATGTCGCCAGAGAAGCGGGCTGTGGAGAAGCCGGTTGTGATGACGCCTCGTAGTCCAGCATATGGTGCAGATGCACCGCCCTTGTTAGGTGCACTTTCCCCTACAATGGATGGCTACGGTTTGCGAACGATATTTTCCGCTAAAAAACCAAGCAAGTTCTCAAGCTCTCCAGAAGATAAATCCCCACGCCAATTACCAGCTCCCAGGAGGCTAGAATCACCGGGGCTATCAACTTCGCCGAGGACGCCAGCTGCGCCACCAGATCTTTCTGAATCAATAGAAAACAAAATTCGCTCAATTCGAAAAGCGTACGCTGTTAATGCTCAGTCTCTACCAGTTGGAAAGGGTGTTCCACTAACGACACCGAGGACGCCTGCTATACCATCGCGTCAAGTAACGTTCGAAACGGACTTTCCAGTTCCAGATGAAGAGGTTCCATCCACTAGCAGAACGCCCTTCGATGTGGGTCGGTTGCCAGAACTAACGCCACTGCCGCCGGAAGAGCTTGAGGGCACAGCTAGAGGACCTACGCCACCTAGGTCTCCAAAGACGCTCACTCCTAGGTCTCCGAAAACTCCAGCTAAACCAACTCCAGAGGAGGAGCAAGAAAAGGCAGAAGCGGATATAACGTCAATATACAATTCCTTGCTATCTGCCAAACGGCCGAAACCGCAGTCCCCATGCAGCCCATGTCGTCAACCCGGCACTCCGCCGAGGACACCATTTGTTCGACCACCGACACCAGAAGGCGGAATCAGCATGAGCTGGGAATCGCCACCTGATCATCTGCAGAGGACGCCAGAAAGAATACCCTCGCCCCCGTTCACAACACGCTTGGGTCCTACTACGAAGGATGACTTTATATTCTACGGTTCGAGTAGAGACGTCCTGTTAACGGACTCTCCACCGCGCCCGCCTGAACCAATTTGCTTTCAAGATTTATTAGATGCACCCGACGAAGAGGAGCCTAACTTATTGGAAGAAGAGGAGCCGCTTGGTGCCTTAGTGGAGCAGCAGTGGATTCCGTTCAAGAAGGATAAAAACTTTTCGGTCAAAATTGGCGCGAGGGCCAGGAATATGAAGCTACCCCGCAAAAGTGCTGCGCCACAAGTTGAAACAATATCCGAGGAGGCAGAGCTTTATCAACTCTATGAACCACCGTGTGCACCGCCGTCACCTATAAACATTGATTATAATGCGCCTTACATGTTACCGACTAGCCGTAGATCTCGGCCATTATTGGAAGAAGCTCGAGCTCGAACACCAAGTCCTCCCCCGCCAGTGCAAGATGACGGTTTTCTTGGACCATGCGCTGAAGCTGCAGCAGCTGAAGATATCCAAACAACTAAAGAGAGTATCGTAGCAGATGTTGAACCACTTAGGGAATTTGATCTATTGGATCGCGCCACACAAATTTTAGAGGAAATGGCCGCGCCAAGGTCGTCACCATGTCCGGCTCAACAGCAAGGCCCACTGTCGCCGATGAGGGCAAGAACTCCCGTTCAGCAGCCAATCCGGGAAAGGGTACGCTCTCCAGAATATGAATCACTTGAGGAATTTGAGCTGTTGGAACGCGCTGCAGAAATTATGGAGGAAAGAGAACCAACAAGGACGACACCACCACCATGTCCGCCTCCTCAGCGAGGCCCGCTATCGCCTATTGCAGACAGAACTCCCGAATCCTCGAAACCAATTCGAGAAAGAAGCCCCTCACCTGATGTTGCGTTTAGTGGAATCACAGGATATTCGGATGATCTCAACCTAGACTTGTCTCAACAACATCATCCCGAGGAATTCGCCGATATTCAATACATAGAGCTAATGTCGCCAGATAAGACGTTTTTGGAGAGACGGACTCCAGTTCAGCAACCAACGCGGGTAAGAACACCCTCGCCTGAAGCTCTTAGGGAATTTGAGCTATTAGAACGCGCCGCAGAAGCGATGGATGATAGGGAAGCGCAAAGTATTGGAGTAAGAACTCCTGCCCAGCAACCAGTCC
>JAODFX010117513.1:0-17521 GCA_027580035.1 Dorylogaster longipes | reverse complement strand
CTATACAAAGAAACTGTTCGTAAAGCCTTAAAATACCGTTTGACTTAATACGATACGAAAAACTAGGAGAACTGCACTGTTCGCAATAGAAATCAAATGGATGACAGCAGTTTGTTTGCCCACCAGCAAGTTTAGAGTGACAGTCCTCAATCGATTTGACAGTTCGTTGGACTGATCTATACACGTGTGTGTGACTTTGTATGATATCATTAATTGTGCGAAATGGGTAAACCAACAACAGCAATCGCGCTGGACCAGAAAAAACAGAATGCTTTCTCCAAAAAAGTGAAGAAACTCCGCAAACAAGTAAAAGTAAGTATAATCATTTTCCTGCAAACATGTCCTAACCTCGTAACTAATAAATGCACTTTAAGAATGAACCAGAAAAACTTTCAACGCAAGAGGACTATCTCAAACGTGGCCTCATTTATGTCAACCACATTCCACCTGGTTTCTTCGAGAAACAGATTAAATCTTATTTTAAGCAGTTTGGTGTAATCACCAATGCACGTGTGCTGCGCTCTCACAGAACTGGCAAGAGTAAGGGAGCTGCTTTCGTTGAATTTGAAGACCCGGACGTTGCTAGGATTGCGGCGGAGACCATGAACAATTATTTGATGTTTAAGCGTCGGCTTGAGGCCAAATACATTGAGCCATCTGATCGTCATGAGACACTCTTCAATGTTAAAATCTCTGAAAAAAAATTTCCTAAGCAATTGAAACAAAGAGAGAACAGAGCTGCAAAGAATGTATTAATGAGCCCTGAAGAGCATCAGAAACGTGTGACAAAGAAGTTGAAACGCATGCAAAAAAATGGTTTGCTTAACTTCTGCCAAGTTGTCAACCTAAATGTGCAAGTAGATGGTGTTAATGTAAATTCATTGACTGGAAATGGTTCTATAAAGTCTCCATGCACTACTAAAAAGTTGAAAATGAAGATGGATGATGTGAAAACTGAAGATTTTAAGCAAGATCAAACTTTCTTGGATGATTCCTTAGTAATTTCTGATGATGTATTGCATCCACCAAAGCATATAAAAAAGGCACTAGTTAAAGGGCATAAAAACAAACAATCTGAGATTGACATTAAAAAATCTTTGAAGACCATAAAGAAAGCCAAGAAGAGTAACATGGGAGGCAAACAAGCAAATCATGCCATTACAAAACTTGCAGCTAATGCAAAGAGAGCTGGCATTACAAGCAAAGCTAATTTATTGCTTGATCCAAACTTGGTTACACAGATAAACTTTACCAAGCAAAAGGGGGAAAAGAAAATGAAGAAATGATTCATATTTGACGAACTGAATTAAGCAGCAATTATGAAGTTGAACTTGCACAATGCTTCAAATATATAATCTTATAATATAGTAGAATTATTTTGATATTTGTAAATGATACAAAATGAAACAAACTGAAAAGAAACAGTGGTTTGTTGACACTGTTCCTTTGACAATTGAAATATCTAATAAATACATTAACTCATGTTTGATTGTAAACCTATTGTCGCTTTTTACGTTTCGATATGTTTATGCTGTCGGGTTTAGTGCGTTTCCATTTCATCCTACGATTTTGGAACCAAACTTTCACCTGCAATAAATGTTGTTTCACATCATACGTTTGTTTAAATGCACTTTTGATTCGTACCTGTCTTTCCGTGAGGTCAAGTCCAACGGCAATTTCATATCTTCGCAAACGCGTTAAATAATTCGAATGTTGAAATTCTCCTTCCAAATCGTGAATTTGTTGTTTTGTAAATGCGGTACGCTCCTTTCTTTGCAAAGATGGGCTTGCTTTTTCTGCAAGCAATTTGTTCACTGAAATGCGTGAGAAGTGCAACAATATCCATGTTAAGATGAAGTAACTTTAGCAGGTAAATGTAGAAGATGCAAGATGTCAATGACCACACGAAAACAACCTGCTTGTACCGTTTATCGGGACAGTTATAAGTTGCTTTTTCATTTGGGCATTGAGTAGATACAGTCCAAAGCCAGTTAAAGTTGTATAGTCCGTTTTATCAGTGATTAAAACTTTACACAATGGTGTGTTTTCCACCTAGCGCTGATTGCGGTTTATTGTGAAACGGACTTAGTATCAAATCTGCTTCACCAAGTTTAAAAGTGTGTTTGGGATTAGTTCGTGAATGGTTGAATGAATCTATACCAAACGGTGTGAATATCATGCGTGTTTAAAGGTGCAGGCAACTAACATACTTTTGGAGTGTTGGAGATTTTGCAAGAGGCAAGAAAATAGCAAAAATCAACGAAAGGTATGCTCAAAACGAAAATTTAATTTAACCGATACTTTCTATGCTTACCTGCTGAGGGAGATTCTTGCAAATTTGCATTTGTTTCACCGCAGCCATCTTGTTTTGTTAATTGTCCACTTGCTACATACTCTTGCTGATACTCGCCATGATTATCTCTCACATAGAAACGACAATCGAATGAAGTGCCACTAGTTGCATTACCGACTCCATTAACGCAGTCGATTGAATTAATTTCCACTCCGCCATCTTGGTTCGCCTGTGGCGCTGCGTGATTTAAACAGAAATAGTTAACGTATTCCTCATGCGCTCGTATCGGATGATTGCTCAGCGCGTTATCATCCGAATTTGCCCGATTGCCATGGTGATTGCTCGCACACTGATAGTTCAGATGGTAATTATTGTAGCACACGGTCATCAATGGCGGATTGACGTAGGGATAAGCTACGAAGCTATTATCCTTGTTATGCATGCTTTCAAGTGCGTGGCAAATGACTTGGAGGCGTTTTCAAACCTCAGCCAGCAGGCAAGTCGATGTGTCTCGTTGGTAAAACGCGTCGGGACGAAATGGCTTGACGAAATCGCCGGCGTCGATCTTAAAGATCTCCGAGCCGCATTTCAGTCGGATGTAGCAACGCTCGCCAGATGCGAGATTTCAGTTTTCAGGCGGCGTTTCAAACGCATGTGTGGGTGGCGAATGGGTGGGACTACATTCTCATCACAAGTCCGCCCAGTGTGACACAAATCTTTCGCTTATCAAAAAAATGCACCAATCACATCCGCACGCGATTAATTACTGACGAAATGTCGGATCCGAATTCTTCTTACAGTCATCCATTGCATCAAAATATTACAAACGTAACATTGTAGAAATAAAACTTGCAAATGAATTCAATAGCCAAGCAACATTTTTGCTTGATTTGAACTTTGGTATTCAGGTGAAAGTTGATATAAAATGATATCTTTCATATTTAACAAACTTGATTAAGCTGCTATCATAAAAAACTGTCTAACTTGGCCAATTAATAAAGATATACCACAAAACAGGCAATTTTCGGTGAATAAAAAAAAACATCCAAATTTATATTGATTGCATAAATCATTAGTCCAATTTTATACGATTTGAAAGATAGCAAAAGAATTAAATAGATAATAAATGAAAGTTTAATCTTCGAAATCTGACAAATCACAAACTTTACGCTAACTATTATGTCGGTAGGTTTGCAATTAAACACTCCCTGTTTGCTAAGGGTGTTTGTGTTTACCGATTGACCTGAATAAATTCCCATTTAGTCAGCCACCCTTCCCTTTTCCTATTTATTAGTCGCGATTTCTGGGCCAATATTGCTATCTTTATCCAACGGTGATAATAATAAAGCAGCGCAAACGCAGAATGCCTTCTCCCACTACTTATCGATTATGATTGCACGAACGAGGGCGCAAAATAGGACGCAGTGCAAAATTATCAGCTCCCCATTTATCTATTCGCCGGCTCAACTCTCCACCCGCAAATAAATTGCCATCTTTTCGCACCATGCTCTTTTGTCAACGAGTGGTGTGTAACATTTAAAGGGCAAACGCCGAGGGTAAAATTTTACGATGTAGGTCGAACAGTGCGGCGTTTATTACCGACGTAACATTCATGATATACGCTGTTGTTACGCCTCGCTGAATGCATTCTTATTTTTGTGTCCACGTGGAAATTAAAAATAGTGCCTTCCCCTTAGACGTTAGTTAGGTGAATACAACTGAATCAACACAGAATGCCAGGCATCGATTCTTTTTACACCTCGTGTTTGTGTTTTTTTTTCTTCTCCTCTCGTGTGTTGTGTCTTTTCCTCCCGTTATTATGCTGCATTTTTTACATTTCTTCCTGTCTCGTACCGTGCATGATATGTAACCAAACGCACACTTTGTTATTTTTGTAGTTTACCCTCAACGCCCCAATTTCTTTCCGCTTCTTGCGCTCTCTGTTGGCTGTCGAGTGAAGTGCGATGGCGGAAAACAGTTGCAGTTTGTCGAAACATTAAGCTGCTTCACGTACAATAACAAGCAGTTTGATAACTGATTTATGGGTAATTTGCTTAAAAACTGCCTCGTGTTTTGCTCTGCATGACATTTCCAGATTGCGATCGTTGTTTTAAAAGGCATCGAAGCAGTCACACATACTTCTTCTTTATTTTACAACGCGAAAAAGTTTGACTTTGCTTTGATCTCTTTGATCTCTTACCCCCTTGACATTGGATGCAAAAAAACATGTTTACATTTCTTCCAATTGAGTTCATTTCATACTTGAACGTTAAGATTTGACTTCTGTATTCTGAAGAAGAAATAATGCCAGAAAAAAAACGTGTTTCAAATTGCAATGCGTACTAATTAACGTCAAACAACTTCCGTTGCGGGCGATTAGCGTCCAATTAGTTTGTGGAGACGACTTGAGAAAATAAAGCAAGAATGTAAGATCTATGTCGACGCAATTACACGGCAACTTAATTTTAACTGACAGTTTCGCATCTGGAACATTAAACATTTGCCATTCAAATCATCGAAAACAATCTTGAAAATTTCTTTAAGCCCATTAATCAAGAGATTTGTACTATTCTACTTAAAATCACTATGCTTCTGCAACTTTTGAATAATTAATAGTGTCATAAAGTTGATTGTAGTAGTTTTTCTAGGGTATTTTGTGTCGAGTGCTGTGGAACTTTTTTCAGTTGCATCATGATATAATTCTATCATTAACTATGCGCACTGCGTGCATGTTAAATAATCGTGTCGCACATAAATCGAGTTCTTTTGAAGCGTGGGCAACGCAGTTCTCTTGCGTGATTGCTTTAGCAGATAATCATATTCCACATGAGCATTGAAACTAAGTGTCGCTACTGTACACAATCATAAAATCAAAACAATTCCTATCGCCAGCATTGACACATTATTCGTATTAAATTGTTATACATTTATTGCACTATAAAATTGCATTCAATTGGCGTAAAGCGTGGACGTTTTTCAAAATTTATGCATTTCCGTTCATTCTCGAATGATGTCAGCGAAGATTGTTAAGTGCAATGTTTATTGCATTAGATTATATTCTTCCTACTCGCAAATACACATTCTTCATTCATGAATTCATTTCTTTACCATTTTTAAATGCTTTTAACTTGTGAAAAGTTGTTTGAATTTCGACAGACAGGAACACCTCTCAGGTCATTAAGCATCGGGCACGAAATGAAGCCAAAAATAACTTGAAATACGTGCGCATTGCGATTTGCATATCGCGACGATCACAGACACGTTCGTAACGGCATAAACTTTTCGCACTTGATTTCCCTACGTTATTGACCACCATCGAAGAAAACAATGCAGTGTGCATTCGAATCAGGTCCGGCACACCTTTCTCTATAGGATGTTCAACATTTTTAACTACCGAATAATAATTTACATTACAGTATGGTACAGTATTTACATACATATTCATCAGTATTTATATCACTCAATCATAACATTGATTATGAATGATGATATCATTTCAATGCCTTTGCGAGTCATGTACAGTAATATATGATCATATTGTTAGTCAGCCTTCTACGAAGCTGCTTATAAATATACTGATTTCGATTTCTGCTTTTGAGACACTTAATCCGCCGGTTTTAATGGTTTTAGTAACAATGAATGAGTCAGGTCACAATCCACATCTACAACGTGCGCCATCTCGTGGAGGAAAGCAGTATGCAAATGGAAACTTTAAAAGTGTTTACAAACAAGCTTTTGTTTTTTTTTTCAAATCCTAACTTGCGAATGTATGAATATCGCAAGGTTTTCAAACGTCTATGCTTATTGCTAGTGGGATTAATCATCGTGGGCAAGTTCAATTCAATTCTGCTCCTCACACTTTTACCACTTACTTCTCCTCAGCACGCTGCGACATCGGAACAATGCCACTACTTCGTTAATTTTACTGCGACTCTGACATTGCGAGAGTCAACAATTGAGCGAGCGAGACGCGATTAACAATTGCAGCGCGCGCGTCAAATCACGTTTTTCGCGATTCGGTGCCGAAGTGAAGTTATGCGCCGACTAAGTAAACGAAATCGTGCAGAACTCGTATGAAAAGCCCACCGTGCTGAAACTTCTTCCAATGGCTGATCGCAAGGATGTGGAGTACATAAGTAAGTCGGCGTTTTCAAATGCAACCCGAACGAATTTGCTTGCAGTTAATTACCGCATAACAAGAATGCGCTGCTGCGCTTAAAGCTAAATTTAATTTACAATTCTTGTGTGACACCGTTTTGCGTTTTACTACCTTCGACAGCGCTTTATTTCGTTTTACAGCGTATTATATTTGCATGTAGCGCAATATTCGTACAATTTCAGGAATTTCGAAAGGGAAACAGTTGACCGTTAACAATTTGCCACTCAGTTCAATTGTGGTTTGCGATTAGATTAATTGCTATCGTAATTGGGAGTTTAATAGCCATGACCAGTGCAATTATATGTGACAAGAGTTCGCACTGCAATTATGTGATGCGTTTTCAAGTGCACGAAATGGATAATATCTAAGGAGTGCAGCATAACATGCAATTTATACATTACTGGTAGTTACTAGGAATTGTTGAGGTGAATAACCCTTCAAAATCAACGAAATATGTCGAAAATTTGTTCGAAATGTATGAATGAGAAATAGGTTTGAATGATATTTTACTAAATTTAAATATAAATCATAACTAGTCAAATAATCATGCATTGAAAACTGGCCAACCTAAACAGGTAAAAATGTTCCACAAAATAAGTACATTCAAATTTTATTTATTGTGGCATTTATAGTTCTAGATAAAAACAAATATTTACCTTTATCCTGCTAATGTGGAGTAAATATTGAGCTTCTAACAATGCTAGCAAATGGAAAATTGAAATTAACTAGCTTTAAATAAATTGAAAGATCTGGCTTGTGATTACTGAAATGGCCAACATGCAGAGGTATACAAAGTTCTCATGGTTCCATTTTGGCCAACATACAAAGGTGTAACTTAAGGAGATGGGTTTATATGCAAACAAAATTAAATGTCGCCATTTTCACCGATATTTGTACGACATTGGCAGATGGCCAACTTATGAGGGTCCCCATCTTGATAGATTTAACTGTAGTTTTGTGTTGACAAGCAGTATTATAGTATGGATAGTTTTAAAGCAAGCATTGATGTTAGATATGCATTAAACACAATTCTATTTAAATGCGCCAAATGCGTATAAGATTTTAAGGTTAAGTTGTGATTTATTTTCGTATCCGCATTCGGCGAAATGACCAGAGTAGCTAAGTAATGAAATCGTGCCAGAAAGTACGCTTCCGGCGAATTTTCCTCCACGCCGGAATAGTTGGCGATGGAGCGGCGCAACGCGAGGAAAGCCGAAATCGTCGTTCGGCGTGTGCGCGCCCCGATTTCCACGCGATTCGCATTTCCACGGATCGCGTAACGCCGTCACAATCGCGGCGCGACGCTGAGTGAAAACCCACTCGTTGCGGAACATTTCCACCATCGTTTCGCTGGTGATTTTCACGCCGAAAACTGTACGCGAAATGCAGTCACGCGTCATTGACTAAAAGATATTTTTAGTCGCTGCTTGTCTGGATTCACACGATTTGGAAATGGTGGGATATTATGGTCAAGGTAATACTTGTTATACCCACGTTTACTCACCAACCTCTTAACTTACATAAAGTTTGTGCTAACTTTTGCTTTCTTACATAATACGCATTTCTGTTTGCGATGTTTGAATTGAAATAAACCGCTAAAATACAATGTCTCATTCAGTTTTCCACGTTCATTTGTCGATCTATTAAATGCATGAAATACATTAATTTCCTCTGAATCATGTGCAAGCTTACATCATAATCACACGTGAAATATATCTTTCCAAATATAACATTAGTTATTGCCGTCAAGTGATGAGGATTGCGCTACTTTTAAGTGCAATATTTATAAGTGTTCGCTAGTTTATTTGGATAAAAACAAATGCAGTTTGTGAGTTGTTAGGTCAGATGTATTTTTAGTCTGACACGCTAGTTTTTACGCTCTGCATCTTCGATTCGATCACAAGGTGCTTGCGCATGTGCGCTGCATAAAACTCGTTAAAATGTCCGCACGTTGGGCGAGTGCAGAATTTACGATTCGTGTCATTAGTGCGCCCCTTGCATTTCCGCACCTTGGCGAGAAGTTTCCAAATCATTAAACAAATGACGCTGCGAAGGTGTCAAGGTGGAAATAGGAAAGGTTAAATGAATGGCACAATATTGACGACAATATCAAGGATACAGTTCTTTGCTAGCTTTTTAAATACGGGAGAAAGGGATGAAAAAAATTCGCAATAACAAATTTGATTGAACGATTCGGTTACTTTTCAAACCTGATTCTTATATTCGTGGCAGAGTTAACAAGCTAGTTGTTACGTCAATCGAAAGCAGGACTCCTTTCCAAGCTGATGCTTTTTAAATCATTCAAATCGGACCATTAGGATAAATGCTATCATAAAAAACGTTGAGTTTTTACGAATTTGGCAAAAGGAAAACAATTTTTTAAAGCTTTTTTTGCTGCCAAATACACTTATCTTATTAATGAACATCCATAGATTGCGATAATATATGTGTTTCTTTGATTGTGCTTTAAATACAAGAGAAATAGAGGAAACAAAATTAGGCAATATGATATATTATTATATAAATATATTATGATATTTTCTTTTCATTTTCTTTTTTAATGCTTTTCAAACCCGATTCTGATATTCGTGGCAGAGTTAAAAAGCTAGTCGTTACGTCAATCAAAAGCAGGACTCATTTCCAAGCTGATGCTTTTTAAATCATTCAAATAGGACAATTAGGATAAATGCTATCTTAAAAAACGTTACGAATTTGGAAAAGTGAAAACGAATTTTTTTGCTTTTTTGCTACCAAATACACTTATCTTAGCAATGATCATCTATAGCTTACGATAATCTATGTGTTTCTTTGATTGCGCCTCAAATAAGGGAGAAATAGAGCGTCAATTGAAACCTCGACTTCTTCGCCATTGATGCTTTTCAAATCATCGAATAAAACCGTTAGATTCAATGCTATCAGGAAGTTTATACATCTTCAACCAAATTCTATAACATTTAGAATATCCTAGGCTTAATAGGAATATTTTAAATACAATCTGCAAATGTCAGATCTTAAATGAAGAAAATATAGATACACAAAGAATAATAAGAAAGCCAAAGAGATTAAAGTAGAAAAAGATGAGAAAATCACAAGGCAATGTTGTTTTAAAGGAATAGAGAAAACTAGGTGTGTTCGTTCGTTCCAGATAGTGCCCAACCCACAATTTCCCGTTGTTCCCTCAATCCCCACTCCCCCTTAATCTACTTTGATCAGACTTTCCTTCGCTTGGAATTGAGATAGCATTTCGATAGCAGGTCGATTCTTGCAGGTGTTTCCGACGTCGAAAATCCGCACGTGAAGAAGTATAACGTAAGCGGCCCCCAAAAGCCGGGCCTGCGCATTTCGAAGCTCGTCTGCTGCCTGCTCATCCTCGGCGCCATGTTGATGGCGGCGCTGGCGGCGCTCGCCGTCTACTTCTTCGTACCGCACGAGTGCGCGTCGGAAGCGCCACCTGCCGCACTCACCAAAGCTTCCCTTCTACCAGCGCTTATGAAACCGACTGCTGCGATGATTGCTGGCCAGTCGGTGAAGAGGGAATTCGCGTACAACGTTGACGTGCGACTGAAGCGACTCCCTCGGAATGTGAAACCAACGCATTACACGTAGATCGAATCATTTTCGCACTATTATTAATTAATACCCTGCAATTCTAGAATCAAATTAATGCCGTTCCTCATCGAAGACAACTTCACTACGCATGGCAACGTTTCGATCGACTTCGATTGCGTTGATGGCACAGACAAGGTCTTCTTGCATGCTGTGGATGTGGACATCGAACGCGATTCGGTTCGTCTGAAGACCGTCACGGGAGACTACTTCTTCCGCTTGTTAGACCTCACCTACAACCGCGACGAGGAAATCTACACCTTTCATCTGGATCGAGTTATGACGGCCGGTGATAAATATCACTTGCATATGAAGTTCGTCAGTCGGTTGAACAACTTGAATCAGGGATTTTATCGTAGTAGCTACACGGATAAAGAGACGAATACATTGAGGTGAGAAGTTGCTGTTCACTCCTCGTCGAGGTATAACAACTTTTGTTTTGTAGGTGGATTGCAAGCACCCAGTTTTCACCAACGGATGCACGACGTGCTTTTCCTTGCTTTGACGAACCAGACTTCAAAGCAACGTTTAGCGTCAGCTTAGCTCGACCCAACTACATGACGACTCTATCTAACATGCCACGCATCAATAGTGAAGACAGGTGTGAAGGTTATGGTAGCAGTAGTGCTCTTTCACAGCATTTTTTCTGTTTACAGCACGGAGATGCCGGGTTACTCATGGGATAACTACGAGCAAACGCCTAACATGTCCACCTATCTTGTGGCGTTCATCGTCAGCGATCTACAACCTTACGAGTTCAAGACTGACGGACGGGAGTACAAGATCTGGTCGCGCAAAGACGTGATTGCACAGTCGATCTACGCCTCGCAGATCGCGCCCAAGATGCTTAAGTACCTGGAGCGGTATTTCGACATCAAATTACCACTGCCCAAAGTGGACCTTGTCGCCGTGCCCGACTTCGGCTTCCAGGCGATGGAGAACTGGGGCCTGATCATGTTCCGCGAAAGCGTGCTGCTACTGAACGAGCAGGACTCCAATCTCGAGCAGAAGGCGAACATCGTCTCCATCCTCGCCCATGAGTTGTCCCACCAGTGGTTCGGCAATCTCGTGACGCCCCGTTTCTGGGATGACCTCTTCCTCAAGGAGGGCTTTGCGAATTTCTTCAAGTATCGGGGCGTCAACCACGTGGAGCCGTCGTGGAACTACACCAATGAGTTGATGCTCGGCGAGCAGATGCCAGCGATGCAAATGGACGTCTACAGCTTCACGAGGCCCATCTCCGTCGAGATGAAGAGCGTCAATGACATTCAACAGGCGTTCGATGCCATCGCATACAACAAAGGCGCTTCGATCCTCTACATGCTACATGGTATCTACGGGGAGGCTCATTTCAAAGACGCTGTTCGCCACTACCTCAACAAGTTCCAATACCAAAATGCGGATTACAATGATTTCGCGCAGGCGTTCATGGAGAGGAACAATCGAATTCCGGGCTTGAAGGACTTGAATGACTTGAAGACTATTCTGGATGGATGGGCAAAGCAGGCAGGCTTTCCCATTGTCAGCGTTATAGCTGACTATCAGAACAACAGCTTAACGCTGATGCAGAAACGATTTCGATTCGCAACTATCGACAACCATATTGACTCTACCGAACTCTGGTGGATTCCGATTTCGTTTGTTACTCAATCTCATTCGGATTTCGACGATACCACGCCGAAGTTCTGGATTCAAGGAGAGAAGGAAACCAAGGTGGATATGGATATTCAAAATGGATACCTCTTGAATCTAAAACAATCAGGTATTTTGTCTTTTTTGTCGACAAGATGAAAGTGCTACTCTGCTTTTTCAGGTTACTACCTTGTAAATTACGATGAACGAAATTGGAAGCAAATTACAATGAACTTCAAGAACTTTCCCATGCTGATACGCGCCCAACTCTTGGGTAACGCAATGGACCTAGCGCGTGCAAACCTCCTCGACTACGAAATCCCCTTGAAGATGCTGATCACTGTCGGCAAGTGGGACAACCATATAGTGCCATACAGCGTAGCGTTTCAGAAGATCGAATACATCTATAACATGTTATTGACTAAAGAAGCGTTCATCAAGTTCAACACTTTCCTGTCGATGGTCTTCGACCAGGCGTTCGCGAACACCTTGCCGTTGGAAAGCTCCACAGACACTTATGAGATGAAGAGGTTGCGCATTCTGATCTTGAAGTGGGCCTGCAGGAGTTCGGAGAGCAGGTGTACGGGACAATCGAGGCAACTCTATCGTGCACTGATGATCTCCAAAACGCCGTGAGTACTTTCTAAGTTTGAAGTCTTGTTTACGCAATAAGCAACTCTTCGTAGTGTTCAATCGAACCTACGGCCAACCGTCTACTGCACGGCGATTCGAGAAGGAGGCGAGACGGAGTTCAATCACGCTTACCAGATGTTCCTCAACGCCACCAGCTCGACGGAGAAGGTGACGCTGCTCACGGCGCTGGGTTGCACCGAACAGCCGTGGCTGCTCCGCAAGTATCTCAACATGATGCTGGATGAAACGTCCGGCGTCCGCAAGCAGGATGGAGCGGCCGTTTTCATCGCCGTGGCAATGAACGTGCGTGGCTACACGCTGGCCTTCAACTTCTTGCGGGAGAACTGGAGCGCCCTGAAGAACTAGTAAGTCACCAATTGACAACCGCCATCTTGCTAACGACACTTACCGAATTTTTGTAGCTATGGATTGGCATTCAATCACCTCTCGCGCATGCTGGATGCGCTTGCACTCTACATGAACACGCCGTACGATTTGGAGCAGCTGGCGGCGTTCGGCAATTCCGTCAAGCTGGAGACGGCGAAGAGCGCTTTCATGCGCGTCTATGAAAACGTCCAGCTCAATGTCGAGTGGATGAAGATGTGCTACAAGTCGGTGAATACTTGGCTCGAAGTGCACAGCGAACACTTTGGTTACTAGCACCTCATACATCATTAAACAATTTCGCTTACGTACGCCTGGAAAAATTAAATTAGGTGAGAAAATGGCACCGCGTAGGCACATGTACTGCAGCTCTTAATGTGTTATGTTATTGTCTGAATGTGAATACCTCCAGAGTTCATAATTACTATATTAGATGCTTTTTATATTATCGATGTGAACTTTGAGTAAAATAATCTGATATGATGATATGGTTAAAGTTCTTTATATGCGATGACTGGTAGAATTATAAAACACAACCTGAATAACAAATACATAGTTTACATTACAAACATGCTGCACATATAAATCTCTGAGAATATATTGATAAATTCATATAAGTCAAAACAGTTTTTAATGGAATAGTTCACAAAACTTCCAGCCTTGTCTGAAGTTTATACCCATTCTCTGGGATTTTGTAGCACTTGCACGAGTTTCATCTCCTTACTGTTCTTCTCAGGCATGTTCATATACTCCCAACGCTAGGAAAGACACAAAGCTAACTTGAAATGATTACCAATTAACATTAACTTACTGCGTTTAAAGGTAGAGACATCAGAATGCTTTCATATCTTGCACCAGGTGTGTACAATCCAAACTTGGTCCCACGATCATAGATCAAATTGAACTCAACGTAGCGACCTCTTCGCAGTAACTGCCACTCCCTTTCCACTTTGGTGTACTTCTTATTCATATGCTTGCGCACCAATGGCAAATAGGATGGAATGACAGCGTACGCACAGCTTCTCACAAAACTGAATGCCTTCTCCTGAGTAGGTGTGTCCAGATCGTCGAAGAAGATACCACCGATACCACGCCGTTCGCCGCGATGCGCGATGAAAAAGTAGTCATCACACCACTTCTTGAACTTCTGGTAGTAGGTTTGATCGTGCTGGTCACAAGCAGTTTTCAGCACGCCGTGGAAATGTTCTGCGTCGGCTTCGTTCAGGTAATAAGGAGTGAGATCGGTGCCACCGCCAAACCACCATTTCTGCTCCTTGCCGTCTTGCACCTCGAAGTAGCGATAGTTGAAGTGCATCGTCGGCACGTACGGATTGCGCGGATGGATTACTGAACTGACACCAGCAGCAAAGAAAGGCATATTGTCGCCTTGCAATGCTTTGCCACGGAAATTCATTTGCTGCACGGCGGCCTTGGGTAGAACGCCACTGACCACCGAGATATTGCAGCCAGCCTTCTCAAAGACCTGTCCATCTTGCAGTACACAGGTGATTCCACCACCACCCTCTGCTCGTTCCCATCGATCTACCTTGAATTTCTTGCTGCTCAACTCTTCCTGCTCCAGTGCTCGACAGAAATCAGCCTGCACTTGCATTATTAACAGCTCCATCTTAGTTTTCATGTCCTCAGTGTCCGATTGTAAGTCAGTCAAAGGTGTAATTGTAGAAGCCATAAAATTGTTGTTGGTATTTCCACTAATAGAAATTGCTGTTGCTGCACCTACAAGACCCATGTTTCTTCTACAAATATACACATTAATATGGTAGGTAATTTTTGGAATCATTTCTCCTTGAGTGCAAATTACTTACCCAAATTTGAATTTATTTGTATAATAGCACCGCAGCACCGCAATATGCCGCTTAAATATTTTGAATACCATGATTTTGTCTAACTTGCTTTATGAATCAAATACTGAACAAAAATTTATCGGAAGTGAAGTACTTATTGTTTATTAAATAAAATCTGATATAAGAAATGTCACTAGGGTTTCTAGTTTCAGAAATGGTATGCGATGTTTGCCGTTGCGGTTAAGTACAGATAAGTAATCTAAAGCCGACTACATCCAATTTCAATGTTTTTGTTGTTTTGATCTCCTATAAATAGTTATTTATTTATGTTTATGAATTGTTTAGAAATACTAACACTATTCAAAACTGCAGAAATCAATGTAATGAATTGCACATTCAGATCGAATTGGATTTTTCCTTTTTAGTGTGTTTTGCATTTGGAATAACTAAGCTTTATTGACTAGAAATTACAAATGATAACCTAAAATGAAACAGTTGGGTTAAATAACTTTCAAAGCGAATGTTCCGTGATATTTCTTATATTGCTTTTGAAAATGACAAACTCTGATGAAAAATATACATTTGCCAACTTAATCAGTGACATAAAATACGAGTAATATAATACAGCTATGAATAAATGAAGAAGTAGTAACATTTCATTTTTAGGAAACTTCATCGTTCATATGATATTGCGCTAAAGACGGTTCAAATAGTTGAGAAGATTATAACAGATGAAGAGTGGAAAACTGCACAGTACTAATAAACAATTCCAAATAAATTTCATGTGCTATCCATATCATTTTAGGGATTTGATCAATGTTATCAAGGAACAACTAAACCTCATCACAGAAACACTGCCATTTGCAACAATTCCAACAAATGTTATTCGACATATTTTAAAAATGATCCGAGAAATCTATACAACAACTTATAATGCTGAGAAACACCAGCAAACACAGAGAATTAATGATTTGCAGCAGTCCCTACATCACTTGGTGACTGCTAATACTGGTGATCATGTAGGTGATTTCAATCTAGAACTTTCCTCTTTATCAAGCAGTATAAAGGACCACCTTGTTGAGTACAAGGTGGAGTTGGAAACAGCTGCATCAAACATTGCTGATCAGGCTTCCGAGCATATTCACTCAAATGAAATCATTCTCACTATTGGTAAATCAAACTTGGTGACCAGATTCCTAAGGAATGCAGCCAAAACAAGGAAGTTTCAAGTTATTGTTGTTGAAAATGCACCTGATTATAAACAGGTAATCTTGCATCTATGAAAACAAGAGAACATTTCTTCAGTTTTGTGGAATTTCAGGGTCAAATGATGGCTAAGGAATTAGCCCAAGGGAAAATTCATACCACAATAGTTCCTGACAGTGTTGTATTTGCCATTATGTCCAGAGTTAACAAGGTGATCATAGGTGTACATTCAATTATGGCAAATGGCGGATTACGAGCTTCTTGTGGTGTGCAGTGTGTTGCACTAGCAGCCAAAGAATGTTCTGTACCAGTATGATGAAAACCATTTTTGTTTAACACAGATACTTTTAAAGATGTGTTTTATTTTTAGGTGGTTGTGTTGTCACATCTGTATAAATTAACACCACAATATGTGTGTTCCCATGAACAGGAAGCTTTCAACAATCTTGCATCTCCTGCGCATGTGTTGCCTTACACGAGTGGTAAAGTGCTGGATGTGGCACATGTTTACAATCCAGTATTTGACTACGTACCACCTGAGCTAGTTACTTTGTTCATTACTCATCAGTATGTTGATCTTCTACCAATTGACCCTTGCAAAATTAATAATGAGTTTGTCATTTCAGGGGAGGCAATGCCACTTCTTACGTTTATCGACTGTTATCTGAGTTGTACCATCCAGATGATTATCAGTTGTGATGTATTCTATATAATATGCATGCAATCTTTTATTTCATTATGTGTAACTTATTTGATTTATATGGTTAAATCATTAAAGAGAGTTTAGAAAACTATCCTGTTTATTCCAGTTTAAGGCATGTGCTAGCAGTTTTGTTGGGCATGATGACAATAATAATTAAAGTGATATTCACAGCTATGTTCACGATTTGAAGGTGCCTTGACATTTTGTTTTTCTAACAAAAACCACGAAATAAAAGATTATCAGGTATTGTCTGAATTGTTGTAGGTTTTTAACTGTAGCTACAAAAGTATTCAAGACAAAATTCTGGTTAAACGTTTCAGATTCTGCATTTAATTTCCTAATAATATTGATATGAAAATAAATAGCTAGCAGCCAAGAAGTTGATACATATTCAATCTTCGCTGCAAACGATCGACAAGAAGTATGCATTGTTCTATAACCCTACTTGTAGTTTCGAAAGTACTTAAAACGTAGTATTAGTGTTAAAATTTTCGGATTGCGCATATGACTATAACTAGTTAACATTGTTAAATATGTATTGTTTCACATTCCTACCTGTAGTTCCTAAAGTACTTAAAACGGAATTTTAATATTGAATTTTTCGGATTGCGCATTAAATATGCACTGTTAACAAACAGAGTAATTTTCAATATTCGCCTCAAACGAGCAGAGAGAAATATGCGTTGTGTCATATGTAGCTTGTAGTACCGAAGTACCTACAACGAAATTTTTTAGTTGAACATTTCAGATTTCACATTAAATTTGCCTAACATATTGATAAGAAATCGGTACGAAACTTTTTCGTCAAGGCTTTACCAGGTAGCGTTATAAATTAGCAAACATCACATAAATGATGGCAATAGTAAGACTCATTAATAAAGAGAATCAGTGTTTTTGGTGAACTTCATTGGAGTGATATTTAGATAAATATGAAGAATGTGTGTCTGCTTCAATCTGTTCCATTTGCTTAATGCTGCAGCTATTCTTCTCTTCTGTTTTCACTGGCAGGTCCTGAAATCTTTCCGAAATATCAATGTAATGCCGGCCACTCACGATACTGCGACGCAGTACGATTCAGTTGGTTTCGACAAAATCGGACG
>JAODFX010116403.1:0-17542 GCA_027580035.1 Dorylogaster longipes | reverse complement strand
ACAATGTGCTAACGGTTCGGGGTTTAAAAACGCACCGATCCACACGATGTGAGCATTGCTTTGAGTAGTATATTTGAGCGGGTTCTGGATACAGTTTGAGGATCGGAATGCGGTGGGTGGAGCTAAGTGGTGGTGTGGGCGTGACGAAATGGAGTGTTGTGATTGGTTGAAAAGTTTAGTGGGGGTACGGATAAGGGTTTTGATTGGTCGAAGTGACCGAGGGTGAATATTAATTAGGCAAAATTGCATATTAAGTAGTGAGGATCTGAAAAATTTTTTTCAAGAGAAGGGTTAATGATGAGGATCGGCTTGTGATTGGTTGAATGGGCGCGGTGGTGGGGGATATGTGTGAGTAGTGTGAGGTAGAAGAGGCGGAGGTAGCGAAATGGCAGAGGTGGTGGTAGTGGAGGTGTAACGAAACAAAATGGTGGAGGTTTAGCGGTGGTGTGGGTGGTATTAAGTTTACTTAGCGGTGGCTATACTGGAAATGGCAATGGCAGAGGTGGTGGTAGTGGAGGTGTAGCGAAACAAAATGGTGGAGGTTTAGCGGTGGTGTGGGTGGTATTAGGTTTACTTAGCGGTGGCTATACTGGTGTTGGCACCGACTTGCTTATGGTAAATAAAACAAATGTGCTATATGTATAATTTATTTCCAGTTGCAGATTAAAAAGATTTTCGTTTCCTGTCTTCTTTTCCTCCACAGTATTTCTCCATATATATGTTGTTATGGAGGAGGAGGTGCAAATATTCATTCTTGATACAATTTTTGCACGTCCATCGTGGATTGGGAGGTGCACACTTTCCAAACCATTGCTCCTCTCCAAATAGTGAAAAGAGCAATGGCAAGTTATCCGGCTCACTCCACTCATATTCTTCCACACGACTTTTTACTTCTTCAGAATAGAATGAAAACAAGTAATTGTATATGGACGACGTCTCCCCATAACAATCTTCGATAGACACAAATTTGCATGATGTAGATGCCATTGTTGTTGTGTTGACTGAGCGGCTTGCGGTTGACTCTGCTCGACTGGAAGAATGGTCGGCCGTTTTATAGTCCACTTAGCAGGTGTGCAAGATGTGCATCTGCACCAGATGTCCTCTACAAATTTGCGCCTTGTAAAGAGAGAGTGGATGTGCAGAATAAATAATTCATATATATGAAATTTTTTTTATTTTAAATTAATACAGTAATGACCCCATGCCAATGTTGCAATTCCATTACATAAAATATATCTCTTATCATCATCTGCGCATAAACTTTTCAACGAATACAGAAGAGAGCAAAAACATAAAACAGGGTAATTACGAATAGTTGTTTTATTTAATTTTTTTCAATATAACAGCTCCAGTGAAAAACAATGAAATAATACATATTAGAATCAATTGAACGGTGCCAATATATTTTAAGATTGTACATAGTTTACTATGACGCATTAAATGTTTTTCATTACTTATAATATTTACAAATTTATTTGGTGTCATTTTGTCGGTAGCAATAAATGTCCAATTGCTGCTTTTATTGGTTCCATCTTGAAGAAAGTAGTTGAATTTATATGCTAGCAAGCTAGTGTTTACATTTTTCCAATCAATAGTCATGGAACAGAAATTATTATCTTCATTTTTCATTGGTGACCATTTTGCAGGCCACGATTCATTCAACGTCTTGTCAACACTTACTGTCCCATAACAATCTCGCACATATGCCGGCTTGTAGACAAAAATGGTTGAATTTAGTAGAAATGATGTAAATAGAAAAAAGGATGTGACCGGTAGATTCATGTTGTTGTTGTTCTTGATGTTATCATTGACTAACCATTTATTGTTTGGGGCTGCTTATTTATATAGTGGTCATTAAAACTAAATCCATTCCCGGTCACGCATAATGTTCCACACCATCTTGTAGTCTTCGAAATTATTCGATGGCCAAAATGCCGAATCGGGTCCCTCTCTCCATCCCACAGCTTCTTTTTTCTCTCCTGCCTTAATATTATTTTGAATCCATGTGATTAAGTTATACCGATCACACGGTTCTGAACGGAAATTAATTTCTATTCCATATTTGTCGAGAAGTTTAAGCAATTTTAGTAAGAATGTAGGATCTGCATAGTATATTCCATCTCTTACTAGCTGCTGCATGACCACGTTAAATGTTTTCACTTTTTCCTTTTCGATAATGTGTTGAAAATAATTATATTTTTCTCTTGAAATATCTTGCGGGACATTCTTGATTCCACACTTAATTATTTCAGAATCCGTTTTCTTCTGTGCAAGTAGCCAATCCACTTTCTCAAATGTTGAATTGTGTAGTAACGTGTATTGATACATTTCTTCAGGAACGAAATATGTTGTTCCCAGTTCTTTCAACTCTTCCACATCACTGCTACATCGAAATAGCGACAACAGCATCGAGTGCAACACTTTCAAACACTCTTCTTCATACTTTTGTTGAAAACTCATGATGACTGCGCGCAAAAACACCGTCACAGTAACTGACTAATTAAAGCCAACACACACCTTATATAGCATGCAAAACTCAACGAAGCAAAACCTCTCCCTTAGTTGTAATATGTAAAATAGGTTTTGTTGTCATATTATTTTTTACCAATCTTCATTTGTTTTCTTTTCATATTGATATTCAATTATCAACTCGATATAAACATATTCATCTGTCTTTTGAGTCAAAAGCGCTATCTGATCATTAAAATTTAATTCTACATTTTTTAAAGTTTCTACATCAGAATATGGTTTGAAGGCTAAAATAATAATATAATTTTTAGCGTTTGTACGACAATCTATAATTCTCAACGATCCCCGTAATGGAATTTGGTAAATTTTATTTGCATTATGAAAGATATGTGCATAGTAGTTTGGTAATGTAGGCTCGAGCAAATTTAAATTAATAGTTGATGTTAGAGTAAGTACAGCTTGACCTCTAATTTTTTCATCTTTAGGATGTTGGTTACTAACTTCTTCATGATGTTTTCTATCTCTCTTTTCCTCTTCATTATGTCCGGATTTATTGTGTCCAAATTTATTAATTGACATGTTTAATTTATGCTATATCTTTTTGACTAATCCAACTGTTATGACTTTTATCAAATCCTAACCATTTAACAAACAATTTTGTTCCCTTCTTTCTCAGAACTTTTTCAACTAGATGTATGTCAGGATATTTTGCAAGCTGTAGTTCTTCAGCATAAAAACCTCCTTTTATACCTTCACCAGATTGATCTTGTAGATGAAATGTTATTGGATCGGTTAATTTTATTTCTTTTATATTAAAAACTTCCGTGGTCCAATTTGGCATGTATCCTTTGTAGAATGTATTGCGCTGTTTGCTTATTCGTACTTTATCACCAACCTTAAATTTAATTGATTTTAAATTAACTTTTTTAATACGGTTGTAAAAAGTTTTAAGAATATGTTTTTCGTTTTTTCTATTTACATCTTTCGGCTTCATTTGAATGGTTGAATGTATTGTAGAGTTGTATTGATCAACTATTGTTGGCAACATGTCTAACCATTTGTACGTACCCTGATATGAAAATCTTTTCCACATCATTGATTTTAATGTTCTGTTTACTCTTTCAACGATTGACGCTTTCTTAACACTAAATGTTGAGTAATGATGAATACCGAATTTTTTCATAAGTGTTGTAAAAAGTGAATTATAAAACTCTTTACCTAAGTCAGTTTGTAAATTTTTTGGTGAAGGTTTAACTTTTTTTAAAATGTTTTCCATTGCATCGGTTACATCTTTTGCACTTTTATTTTTTACTCCCAAAGCCCACACGTATTTACTAAACACATCAATAACAACTAGAATATATTTATGTTGTTTGTTTTCTCTGCTATATGGAATCATTTCTACAAGATCTGCTTGAAGTGTTTCATTTAATCCCTTAACAATAACATGTCGTCGTATAAATGTCCTTCGAGCTGGTTTATGCAATTCGCTAACTAGTTTATGTTTTAAATCTACTTTACTATCCATTTTAAAATATAAGTTTACGTTCTCTTAATTCCTCAAGAATGCTGTTAATTTCATTTGTATGCGCATTATTTCCACTAGCCTTTGATGCAAACAATAATCTTAATCTATCTACTAGTTCATTTGGATTATCCCAATATATATATTCAACAGGCTTGCGGTTGTATTGCATACGCACTCCTCCACCATGTATTGTATGTTCTTCAACTTTAGCTAAAGAAGGTTTTACAAAATGTGTATACTTTTTTCCTTTGTTGCCAATCTGTCTGGCGTTTTCTTCAAAGTTAGCTCTGTTTGCATGGGTAGCTTTTATTAATAGACCGTAAGAAAGTTGATCATCTTCGGTAATTTCATTAGTATTAGGATTATTCTTGAATATAAGCTCAAATAAACCTCGTGTTCCATGAAAGTGATAATTGTCAGCTTTAAAATCAGGCGATTTGGAATCATAAAATTTTAATTCAGTATTACCAAATAAAATTTTATCTGTTACTAAATCATGTCTTACATAATTATCATCATATACTCCCTTCTCTGCATTCCTCATTCTGCCTTCAATATATTCTCTAGGTAAAGGATGAAATTGTGTGAAATAATCAACAATTGATGATTCAGGAATTGCACTTATATCTAAATCCATTGGTTCTGATTCATTCTCCATGTATGCATTGTTGAGGGGATTATGTTCAAATACCACATCATCGTCATCGGTAATTTTATTGTAGCGAGGAGTGGAAAAAAGCGGTCGTTCATTTTTATTAGATATTGATGATGGGAAAAATTTCATACGTTGATCATTGTAAAATTGTTTTCTCAACAATCTTTCCTCATGCTCAGAGGATTTAGGTAGAATTAGTTCGCTTTTATTTGCTTCCGTCTTTTCTCTTTTTTCCACTTTTACAGTTGGCAGTTGGGGTTGGATGCCACCGCTAGATGAATGTTTAATTAGAGTTTCAGCCAAAACAGATGCCAACGGTCTATAAGCAAAACTAATATTATTCCGTTGTTTTTTCAACAGAGCGAGTTTAGCTTTGACACTAGCACGAGCTGCAAGCAAGCGTCGCTTAAGTGCGTTTGCATTATCTGTCATAGCATGTGCATACATGATGAGGGTTGTCGTAACACTATAGAATTTTATCTTTACATCATATTTTTATTAAAACCGCAACGGTAACGTCCTTTATTTAATTGCTCATCTTTATTAATAACCAGGAAGCCATATGGTTCATTCCAACACTTTGCACAAATGTTATGAAACTGAGCCAATGACATGTCGGTGTTTACATGATCTCGATAAATAAGTTTTAAATTTAATGCATCTTGCTTGAATATAATTAATAAATTTGCATTATCACGAACAAGATGCTTGGGTATGTGTGCATACGTTTGACATATGTAGAAGCTGTCTACTAGTTTATGTCGTCCATGTGAAAAATATTCTTTAATTACATCGGTTTTCTCACCGACAGGAATATCGTCAAATATCAAAACCGAATTTTCTTTAACATGTGAGGGTGTAACAACTGTTTCACGTTCATTAAATTCATAGTAACCAATGCCATCGATTGATGTCATTAGATTATTTAAAAACATGTATTTTGGTTGAAATAGACTTTTGCTGTAAACATAAATGTTTTCAAATCGTAGTCCATTTGGTTCAATCAATAAAGTGAGCAATACGTTTGTTTTACCACAATTAGAAGGTCCGCATATTAGAGCACGAATTGATGATGGTAAAATTTTTCCATGTCGACATTCAGTCGATTCAGGGTGTGGTATGAAATGATCAAAGTTTTGAATTTTTAACATGTTGTTGAAACCTTTAAATAAAGCGAACTTGTGTTTTAAACTTTCAATCGCAAACTGTTTGTAGGTTGAGCAATAGCGCCTATAAATAGTGCAGATTAATAATGATCTTAATCAATTCCCATTTGGGCGGCAAGCGTAGAAAAGGTCATGGATTAGTAAACACCCTCATTAATAAACTTCCGGTAGAACTACACATCCCATCATACAATTTCTGTGGGCCAGGTACAAAGTTGAAAACGCGTCTAGAACGAGGTGATCGAGGCATTAATCAACTGGACGAAGCGTGCCGTGAACACGATATTGCATATTCAACAAGTAAAGATCTGACACATAGACATCAGGCAGATAAAGTATTGCGTGACAAGGCTCTAATTAGAGTAGGTGCCAAAGACGCTCGGCTTGGAGAACGACTTGCAGCTTTAAGTGTAGCTGGAATAATGCATTCTAAACGTAAACTTGGAATGGGTGTCCGACGTAGGAAAGTAAAGAAAACTTCATTAACATCACTTATTCGTAAAGCTAAACTAGCAGTTAAAAAAAGAGGCAGTAAAGATTTTAATGTTGTTGCCAATACTGCATTGAAAGCAGTGCGTTCATCTAAAAATATTCGCCCATCTAGGGTTATACCTATACCGAAAACAGGAGGCATTCTTCCGTTAATACCAATATTTGCCGGATTAAGCGCATTAGGAGCTTTAGCCGGTGGTGCTTCATCTATAGCAACGGCTGTAAACAAAGCAAAGTCAGCTCAACAAAAATTAGAAGAGGATGAACGACATAATAGACAGATGGAATCAATTGCGCTAGGTAAAGGATTATATGTGAAGCGATATAAAAAAGGATATGGATTATTCCTTCAACCGAATAGTTACTACTTGAATAAAAAAAACTTCAATTAAAACGAGCGCTACCTCAACGAGCGCTAACAGATGTTGATATAAAGAAATTTGCCAGACTATGGAAAATACCACACTTTAGAGGTGTTTTCATGCGTGACAATCTTCCTTTGCTTCTTAGAAAACATGAAACAGGGATTGTCAACATGGATAATCAACAAGGTACTGGCACTCATTGGGTAGCTTATCATAAAAAAAATAGACTAATTAACTATTTTGATAGTTTTGGTAATTTAAAACCACCAAAAGAACTAGTTAAGTACTTTAACGATAAAGAAAATAACATAATGTACAATCACCAACGTGTTCAAAATTTTAATGAAATCAATTGTGGTCATTTATGTCTTGAATTTCTTTATAAGACAACACATGAAGATTAGTCGATTCAGTGTATATTCATTACTGTAGCAGAATGCACACATTCATATTAACAGGCAGAAATAACATACTAACTTGTGATGTTGTTCCTGCAATCATCTTAAACAGCAAAAACGACTATGTGCTAGGGCTTACAAATTTTGAAACTTACAATGCAATTCCTAATATTGAAGATGGAAATAATAAGTTTTATATCGGATTAAATAATGATTATTCTATCATCACCATTCCAACTGGTACATATGATGTAATTGCGCTTAATAATGTCTTACAAAATGAAATAGATCTATTAAATCAAACGAAAAAACTGGGTGCAACACTCTTACTCAATGCAAATTTAAATACACTTCAGTGTGAGATTAAATGTTCACATGACATTGACTTTACCAAATCAGATTGTATTGGTAGTTTGCTTGGATTCGAAAAAAGAGTGCTGCATAAGAATGTAAAGCATATTTCAGACAACCCTGTAGATATACTAAAGGTAAATGCTATAAAAGTCGAATGCAATCTTACGACTGGCTCATATACTAACGGTCGCTTAGGACACACAATCCATGAATTTTTTCCAAGTGTTGGTGCAGGTTTTAAAATTATCGAGTGTCCTCAAAATATTATCTACCTACCCATCATTAAAACATCAGAGATTAGAAGACTTACGGTCAGTATTGTAGACCAAGACGGTGTTCCAATAAATTTTAGGAAGGAAGTTATTACCGTACGACTTCATTTAAAGATAAAATAATGGTTATCGTTTACGACTCAAGGACTAAGCTTGGAATGGGTATAAATAAAAGCGACTCATTCAAAAGGTTTATTCAGATCTCATCAAAGAAAGTGTTAACATCAAATAATATCAATTTTCTACGCTCCTTGGGACTTAGAGTTAGAAATTAAAAATATGAACTCTATATTAAATGTAAACGATAAAATTGTATTTGATAATACTATTGCCGGCTTGGAATATCATTCTTATCTACCCTACGTAGGCACATCATTTGGACCTAATGATGAAATTCGTATTCCCTTACATCAAACAGACGTCTACACTCTACCCTCGGACAGTTATATTTACTTTGAAGGACAAATTCACAATCGGCAAGAACCTGGCAAAGTGCCGAACACTCTAAAATTGGTAAATAATTTCATTTGTCATCTTTTTGATGAAATACGTTATGAAATTAACGGACAGATAATAGATAGAGTAAGAAATCCAGGTATTACGGTCACACTCAAAAATCTTGTTTCTCTGAACAAATCGGAAAGCACACGTTTATACAATGCCGGTTGGTCAGTTGACGACACAAGCACATACAAAATTAATGGTAATACTTTCAACATTTGTATTCCATTAAATATGTTGCTTGGTTTCTTTGAAGACTATCAAAAAATTCTGATCAATGTTAAACAGGAACTAGTTCTGTTGAGAGCTGCTTCGGATACAAATGCAATAATTGACAGTAGTAATACTAATCAAACTGAAATTAAATTCGCAAAAATTGTTTGGAAAGTACCTCACGTAACGGTTAACGATCAAACACGTTTAAAGTTGTTATCTGTTATTGATAAAGCAGCCGACATAAATGTTGCATTTCGAAGTTGGGAACTTCACGAACTACCATCAGTTCCGAGCAGTACAAAAAATTCTTGGTCAATCAAGTCTGCAGCGCGTCTAGAGAAACCTCGATTTATTATTTTCGCATTGCAGACAAAACGTCGCGGTGAACTTGAGAAAAATTGTAGTTTATTTGATCATTGCAAATTTACAAACGCAAAATTATTCCTAAATGCGCAACAATTCCCCTATGATAATATGCAAATTAATTTCGATAATGCCCAACACGCGACTTTATATGAAATGTATTCAAGATTTCAATCAGCATATTACAATAAAACATCTGAACCCTTACTAGATAGAAACACATTTGCAAAAGATTCTCCGCTTATTGTTATCGATTGTTTGCATCAGAATGATGATTTGAATGTGGGGGTCGTTGATATTCGTTTAGAATTTGAAACCGCTGACAATATTCCTCCGGAAACAACAGCATACTGTTTAATTATTCATGATCAGTTTTTCACATATAATGCATTAAGAGGTATGTGATGACTAATACCCGCATTTAAAAATAAAGACCAAAACATGTTTAATCTAGTCTTAACCTAGCAACAATCATCATGAGCTTAATAAAAAAATTAAGGGGTATGTAATGACTAATACCCGCATAATTTGCGTGATTATAAAATGAGGACCAAAACTGGTTTAATCTAGTCTGCACCTAGCAAGCAAGCAACAATCATCATGAGCTTAATAAAAAAACTGCAAAAAGTGTCTGTTCCTCGAAGCACTTTCAAGAAATTATCTGAACTTGAGTCAGGTAAATCATACCGAATGCTGAGAATCCAAGACTTTACAACTCGATATGGGACAACAATACTAGTGACAGTTGTTGGGGAAGAAATACCAATAATTTTTCCAAACAAATACCATCTTCAATTTGGGGGATCTAATCTTAAAAAAACAAATGCACAACTAAAACAACAAAAGATTTGCTTTCAAATTGGAAATGTGAATGAAAAGTTCATCCCAATAAACTTTTATGAAGAAACTATCGATCTATCAGAAGAAGATGAAGTCGACTACCAGGAAAAATTAATGGTTGTTGATGAAGAAGAAGAAGAAGAAGAAGAAGAAGAGAAACCGAAAAAAATGTCTTTAAAACGTAAACTTAAATTGTAAGCATACAAAACACTTATCAATTGTATTACATACACACACACAAACTTGACAAGATAATCTTAATGTGCACTCATATTGAATAAAGTTCTTTTTTCACCTAAAAACATTGTGTCTCTGTGAAACATTGTTTATGAGTAGTCAGTTCTACCTTTCTTCTCCTCATTTAGTCTAAAGTTAGCTTTCAGAGAAACAAGATGTGTTTTTATTACAAGTACAATGATGTAATATATGAAATTCAGTTGACAATTGATGAAATTTGCGAATTAATCAACATATTTTTTGAAGACAACCCATATGAATCATTGTTAAAATTAGAAAAAAAATGGAGCAATAAGAGTGTAGAAGTTGAGCAATTTGAAAAGAATTGGTTAGCTGAATTGGTAAAGGATTGTGAAATAGATAATATTCAGTCAAACCTATATAAATCAGGTATGTGAAAATTCTGTTTAGTTTCATTTTGATTCTTATTGTGAAAAGATGGCGGTCTATTATATGTTTGGTTCTGGAATTTTAAAGTCTTTGACAGTTGATGATCTACATGATCTTGTTGATATTTTTTCACAGAGGAGACCGTTTGATAAATTGGTGGCTTTAGAAAAAAAATGGCTTACCACAACACCACTACCACACACCGATTTAATCACAGTCAAATATGAAGCTTACAGCACACAACAACATGAACAAGAAATAGAAAACTCTATCCGAAAGAATGTTGTTCATCATCATCAACGTCAAGTGTAAACTCCTCACGCTAATTTCTTTTTGTTGCAGGACAGTGCATAAAATAAAATTTTATTAAAATTAATTAAATGAAATTTTATTTCATGTATTATCATGTTAATAAAAAAATCTACAATTTATGAGTGGCATAAATGCAAATTTTTGTATTTAAGTATGTATAAAATAGGATAGAATGAAACAAGTACGTTTTGATAAGCCAGATGTTATTCTGTATTACAAGCCAACCGAAACTAATCATTTTAACGATTGGCAACAGTTTGCAAGAGATTATGATCGTTTTCAAATTAGAATTAAACGCATAGGCTTAATACTGGAATCAACCTTAATTTCTAAGCAAGTTGCACTATCGATACATTACAATGATGGAAAATAAAAGAATTTTATACATCGATATACAAGGCTTCATGACACCACAGTTTACACCGAAAGAACTGGCGCTAACCTATGACGGTAAAAATATTCACACATTCATCTTCAAGTCGGTAATTCCTTTCAAGCAGCTTATGCAGAAAGATCAGAAAACTATACGATGGTTGGAGCAGCATCATCATGGTATTAAATATAATAGCGAAGGAGTCGATTTACATTTCATCAATACCATCGTTCGAACGTATCCGGCAGAGACTGTAATAATAAAGGGCGCCGCTAAGCTGGAATACTTGAAAAAATTCTACTCTCATATTGTTAATATAGAAAATTTGGATGAAAAAACGATTAATTTTAAGAAACAGTGGATTTTTAACTGCAATAATCATACTTTATCCTATGCTGTTTGTTCAAGACATAATGTTATAGATTTATTCAATGAATTAAATAAGTAATATACGATTATATTTATCTTTTGTTTATTTATATGTAACATTGGAATCAACATTAATTTCCAAACAAGTTGCAGCTTGCACTAACAATGACGAAACATGTGCGAAACATGTTAATGATGGCATGTGTGTTTAATTAATTTGCAAAAGGGGGAAAACGTAAATTTACATGATGATTCATGATAATAATGGCGGGGGTGGTTATTACGATGAGGGAAGGATATAGGAATAGAATTATTTTACTTTCGTGCTGATAGAACGTACAAAATGTATGTGTGTAAATTTTGTTCACATCAATTTAGTGTACATAGTAATTTCATACGACATCTTCGACGACATAATGATGCATTTTGGCAAAAATGTGATGAATGTGAGTTTATGTGTAAAAGAAGTGACAATCTTAATCGTCATATTCAAAGTAAACATAAGAAGATGATATCTGCTGTTGGAATCAGTTCACAAGAACACATCAAACAGACAACATTTTCACCAACACCATCTCCATCATCGTCAAAAACAATGATTGGAAAGCGAAAACGTTGTGATAGTAAGAAAGATGAAAAGCTATTTTATTGTGAGTGTTGCAAAGAAAGTTTCAATCATGCTACACACTATAATGGCCATCTTAAATCGACACGACATAAAAATAATGTTGAATGTGATCGTCAAATCGTCGACAATTGTGAAGTGTTAACAGTGAAAAAATACTTTAAAAACAGAATAAAAACATATAGAATATTAAACAAATCTGAAGAATTTATCGACATTAAAACTTTTCTAGATGAAAAGTTAAAGATTTGTGAAATACTCTTATCGACACTGGTTGAAAATTCATCAAATAATTATAAAGTAAACATGGAACTATTTGCAACATATGTTAAAAAACAGCAAGATATTGATGGATCAATTAAGACAGTGAGCAGTCTGAAAAGTTTTAATACTTCGCTTGTACTTATCAACTGTACCTCGGATATACATGAAGAATTGGTTAAATTTATTGGAAAAATCCTTGGAAAAAGTGAAGAATTCCAAGAAAAAGATAGTGGATGGGCGTTGGCATCAGTAAATAGCTTGGAATTAAACGTGAATAAATATGAACCAATTTATGTAGGTTTTTATGATTCATCATATGTGCAGTTACCCAAAGATATTCAACAAAAGCATGCATGCATTAATATTCAAAATAAAGATAAAGCATGCATTGCTTGGTGTATTACTGCAGCATTATTTCCGGCCAAAGATAATGTTTCTAAAACATCTAGCTATCCACATTATTCGTTAGTATTAAACTTAAAGGATATCACGTTTCCGATTACACTTAAAGATTTGTCCATTTTAGAAAAAAATAATAATATAAGTGTTAACGTATATGGATTAGAATATTGTGCAAAAAATAAAGGTAACATTATTATAGGACCATTATATTTTTCCAAAAATAAGCAAAATTGTCACATTAATTTACTTTTAGTTTATAAGTCAGGACATGAAAATGGACATTTTGTGTTAATAACAGATTTGTCTAGATTAATAGGTAGTCAACTTTCAAAGAGTAATAGAAAAAAATATTTTTGTGATGGTTGTTTACAATATTTCTCGAAATTTGTCAATTTAGAACAACACTTAAAATATGGATGTGACAAAATTAGAATTCAATTACCATCACCAGATTTATTCGTTAAATCTTATGGTGGTGGGTATTCACCGGAAAATGTTTTAATGTTCAAAAACTTTGAGCGTCAGCTGAGTGTTCCATTTATTATAGTGGCAGATTTTGAATCATATCTAAAACCGATACATCACACTGAACCAAACGTTTCAAATTCTTTTACACTTAAAACACATGAACATAAACCATACAGCTTTGGTTATTACATTATTTGTGACTATGATAGTTCACTAAATAAGTATGTAACGTATACGGGGGAAGATTGTTCAACAATATTTATCAAACAATTAGCATACAATGCTAAAAACTTATATCATAAACATTTAAAAATTGCTAAACCAATGAAACCGCTAACAAATGTGCAACTTTTACAATTTTTTAATGCTGATATTTGCCATATTTGTAAAAAAAAAATACTGAGTAGCATTGATAAAGTGAAAGATCATTGTCATCTAACCGGTAATTTCAGAGGAGCAGCACATTCAACATGCAATCTTAATTTTAAAATTGCCAAATTTATTCCAATATTTTTTCATAATTTGTCCGGTTACGATTCTCATTTATTTATTCGCGACTTGGCTGCAGTTGATGGAAACATTACAGTTATTCCTGAACACAAAGAAAAGTTTATTAGCTTTACAAAATCTATTCTTGTTGATTCTACAGAAAAAGGTCAAACTTTTTTAAATCTTAGATTTTTAGATTCATTCAGGTTTATGCCATTATCTTTGGAGAAACTTGCAAAAAACTTGAAAATGTTTAAACATATCAAAAGCATGTTTCCGAATAAGGAAGAAATAGATTTAGTAATGCGTAAGGGTGTATTTTGTTATAATTATATTGATTCATTTGATAAATTGATGGAACCAAAATTACCTCTACAGTCAGATTTTTTCAACACGTTGACACAAGCTGACATAAGCAATGAAGAATATGCACATGCACATAAGGTTTGGGATAAATTTCAATGCAAGACAATCATGGATTACTCAAACGTTTACTTGAAAACTGATGTGTTGCTTCTAGCAGATATAATCACCAGTTTTCGTGAAACATGTTTACAATCATATCATCTAGATCCTGCTCATTATTATACTGCACCCGGACTAAGTTGGGATGCAATGTTAAAAATGACTAATATTAATCTTGAATTATTGTCAGATCCAGCTATGCTTAGTATGATTCAAAATAACATTCGCGGTGGTTTATGTCAATGTTCACATAGATATGCTAAAGCAAATAACAAATTTCTAGAAGATTTTGATCCAAAAAAACCTAGTACATACATTAGCTATTGGGATGCAAACAATTTATATGGTTGGGCAATGACAAAATATTTACCATATGGCAATTTTCAATGGGTTGAAAATATAGATGACATAAATTATCTATCAATCTCAAATACGTCGGACGTGGGATATATTTTAGATGTAGATGTTAATTATCCTAAACATTTGCATGATCTGCATAACGATTTACCGTTTCTACCTGAAAAGAAAATACCACCAAATTCTAAATATAGACAACAAAAGTTATTAGCTACTCTAGAATCTAAATCAAATTATGTTGTTCATTATGTGAATTTAAAACAAGCGGTACAAAATGGGTTAAATATTGTAAAAATTAATAGAGTGTTGCAATTTAGTCAAAGTCCTTGGTTGAAAAGTTATATTGATCTAAATACACATTTACGTCAAAATGCAATGTCTACATTTGAGAAAGATTTTTATAAATTAATGAATAATTCTATTTTCGGTAAAACAATGGAAAACATTAGAAAACATGTTGATGTTAAATTAGTAACATCCTGGGAATCTGATGGTCGGAGATTAGGAGCTGCATCATTAATTGCTAAACCAAATTTTCATAGTGTAAAATATTTTTCAGAAGAAATGGTTTCTATTCAACTAAATAAAACTAAAATTTTTTACAATAAACCAATTTATATAGGATTCACAATATTAGATATTTCAAAAACATTAATGTATGATTTTTATTATAATTTTGTAAAAAAAGAATTTCCTAATAACTTATCAACATTATTATATATGGACACTGACAGTTTTTGCATTTTATTTAAAACTGATGATATTTATGAAACCATGAGAAATCATAATCAAAATTTTGACACATCCAATTTTATGTGTAACAATCGACACAATATTAATTTAATAAACAAAGCAATTCCAGGTCTATTCAAAGATGAATATGGCGGGAATATTGTAAAGGAGTTTGTGGGTTTAAAAGCAAAAATGTATGCTCATAATGTATCGAATGAGGAAGAAAAAGTTGTGAAAGTTGTAAAAAAATGTAAAGGTATTAAAAAATCTACCTTGCAAACATCAATTTTTTTCAGCGATTACAAAAATTCATTATTTCATAATAAAATTAAGTATTCCAAACAATGTTTATTCAGGTGTGAAAACCAAAATATTTTTTCTATTACTCAGAATAAGAAAAGTTTAAGTGCGGATGATGATAAAAGATATATTTTAAGTAATGGAATTGCAACATTGGCATAGGGTCATTACTGTATTAATTTAAAATAAAAAAATGCCAGATGTTATGTATGAATTATTTATTTTACACATCCACTTTCTCTTTACAGCTGCTCGTATTCTATGGTTGATTTTTTTTAATTAAGAGCGCTCGCTTTCAAGTTTGTAGAGTAAATCATCATCACACATCTGGCACACCTGCTAAGTTGACAAGCATCGGGTCCTATAAAACGGCCGACCATACTTCCAGTCGAGGAGAGTCAACCACGACACCGCCGAAGCCGCTCGCCACTCCGTCAACAACAACAACAACACATCAAACAGACAACAACAATGGCATCTACATCAACACCTGCATGTAAATTTGTGTGCATAGAAGATTGTTATGGGGAAACATCTTCTATTTACAACTATTTATTAAAATACTACTCTGAAGAAATAAAAAGTCGCGTAGAAGATTATGAGTAGTATGAGCCGGCGATAGATAACTTGCCATTGCTCTTTTTGTTATTTGGAGAAGAGCAATGGTTCAAAAATTTTGCACCTCTCAATCCACGATGGACATGTAGAAATTGTGTTAAAAACGAATATTTACACCTCCTCCTCCATAATAACATTCATATGGAAGAACGTTGCGGAGAAGGAGAAGAGAAGAGAAAAAGAAAAACAGCATATTAATTAACCTACTAGCACCACCACCACCACTACCACCAGCACAGACGCAACTGGATTTAAAAATAAATTATACATAAAGCACATTTGTATTATGTTTTATTTACCATAAGCAATACTAAGTCGGTCTACCACCATTTTGTATTTCCAACACCAGTTTAGCTACACTGTTACCAGTTTGCGGTTTATTCTTAATAAAAAACGGTAATTATTGTTTAAATAAAATTGTATTATTGCTCAAATTATTTTGAGCATATAACTAACCCATTCTAGATAGCTCACTCGTCATTGCGAGAAGCTACTTAGTAGCATTGATGCAATCCAAGAAAATGATTGAAAATAGATTAGACCTCTTGCAAAACTCGCTTATGCTGAGGAATTTGAAGGAGACGCGGAACGCAGAACCGCAGCGTACTTAAGTGTACGTGAGGATTCGAGTACCGCATCGACGTACAAATTACCAGCAGAAGTAGAGTTTTGCAAGAGGTCTAATCTACTAAGCACTGATAAATTTGGACATTCTATTGATCATTTAATGTTCCAAACTCGTAAAGACTTTAAACCAATACCTCCAATGCCAGAAATCAAAAAATAGGATATCGGGATAATTGCAAGAATAGTTGAAGATGCTCAGGATATGTTTGATCGATTAGAGTACTAAATAAGTGAGCGTTCATGGAAAAAAGTTAAAGTACAAGACGTCTATTAGCGAGGAGGCTTAAGCCAAGAAACAATCCATTTTTATAGACTACTCATTGTTTATATAGAATAACCTCAATAAAATCTGTTATATTTATAGATATAACTGAATTTGCCATAATTTGTTTATATCGAACTTAGGTTGGTTTAGTATAATGCGAGTTAATTTAAGGAGATATTATGAAATCACATAGTTTTACATCTGATGATGCTAAACGAAGTTCGGATAAAAACTTACAGTATATAGCAGAATGTTTTGATCCTAACTATGACAAAGATTATAACGATAAGGATAAAGTACAATATAGATTTGACATTGATATACAACGTAATGGGATATTTTATATTGAGACTCCAAACGGAGGGTCAGTAGACCTAGTAGCTCAATGTAAGTTAGGTAAAGGTGATGAGTATGAAGTAACCTATCAAGACATGTATAAGACATTAACCAATAATTATAAATTGTCAGAACAACAAACAGAATATATTTTAGCAGCAAATTATCAAGTTGGTATAGCTGGCGGTATGGCTGGATTAATGCGAGTGAAATCAGAAACATACGATGATTTCTGGAAGATTGATGAGACGATGAATGTTTGGGAGAACGAGTGGATAAGAGATAACGTTGTGT
>JAODFX010115295.1:0-17574 GCA_027580035.1 Dorylogaster longipes | reverse complement strand
CCAATAGCCACATAAAGTGCAATATAGTCCACTCATAAATGGTGAAGTTGCATATTAAGCACGAAAGTGTCATTGCTGTTGAGTGTTTCCTCATGGAGTACAATGCATAATTACTGTATGGAATAATTTATATAAAAAAATGTACAATTAAAAAGATAGCACATAAAATAAAGAAAGTAGAATACAAATAACCAGGAATGGTAGCCATGACCTAATGAAGCCATAGAAGTCGACATATTTACATTGGCAACTGAAAAATGCCCAAACTTTGACCATATTCCATTTGGCCATATTGTATTCCATCAGGTTCAGGGCAGTTGCCACATGAGAGTGGCAATTGTCACAGAAAAGATTGTGCATGCGTTGCTGATAGATTGATGAGGCCTCTTGAACTGCACTATCCCAGCCAGCAATTCCATTCTGGCACCGATTTGGATCGAGCAAGCAGTATTTGGCAGGCCGACCAAATGCAAATGCATCTTCACTCACATGGTAAGGGCCAGCAAAGTCTCTAATCACACCACTGGATAATGCAATGCCCATGTGTCCAATGCAAGGCAAGAACCATGTTAGCAGTGGAATTGGTGTCCAGACCAAGCAGAATGGATATTTATCATGCTCCTTGTCAATTCGATATCCCATGTCTGTGCCCATTTCTGAATCATAATGTTTGTTAATAGCAAGTAGCTTAGTAAAAAACATATACAAATAATGTAAAACAGACTTTACTTGACACTGTAACATATTCAGTCAATAAATTATTTGATGTGAGTTGTTATGTCACTTCTCACTGATAGAGTGCGCAATCGGTGCGAGTGTGACTCAGTCAATAAAAATACTAACTGATACATGATAATAAAATTCCTCTTTGTTATTGGAATATTTGAAATTTGCTTGATCCTGCAAGTAATGAATGATTCCATTATGACAAACTGGGCGCGCAATTAATGGGCTATAATCGCTACAACAAAGCAATTAAATGCGAAGCCACACAAAGAGAGAACAAACGTCATGGAGTATAAGGAGTACAAAAAGACCTTCCTCAAACACGTTTCATTGCGCCTCATATCACTTGTGCGTTAATCTCACTTAGCCAAACGGAAAATTGTTGCAACGTTTCCTTTAAAAAACTCGATAAAGTTAATGCGTTAAAAGTAACCTTGGCAATCAGTCGGCGAACGTATTCAATGCCGAACAGTTGTTGGTTGTGGTCGTTGTGGTCTTTGTGAAATCAAAAATAGACTAGTTTTACTTTCCAACTCGCGCATGTTTAAAAATTGTATAAAGTGCATAGCTTAATATTGCACATTTTGAACTGTTGACTTAGTTAGTGCAAAGTACAAAGCCTACAAAGTGCTGAAAGGCAATTCCGGTAAGTAGGAAATTAATTAAATATGATTCTTTAAATATGGATACAGAATTTCCTATTCTCCTCGTAAATTTTGTTCTTGGGCAATCAGGCCTTGTAAGCCTGATGGAATAACATTCCGAAAGCTAAACTACGCAGCTGCGTACATGTTACAACATGCACTCGATGCACATTTTGCACACAAATAATTCAAGCGCTGCTAATGATTCCACAGAGCACTTGTATCTACTATGATTGCAATATCATGCATTGGAATATTGATAAATAAGTTTGCATTACACTTTGGATTTGGGTGCTGCAATTTATTTATATATTCTATTTACTTTAAAAAAATTTCCTGTTATAATTCGAATATTTTCCAGGAGATGTCGCAAGAGGAACGTTTTTGTTTTAATTTCTTGAAATAAGAATACTTTTGTATTCGCAATAACACTTTCTCTACTTGTTTCGCGAGATAATACTAAAATTACTATGTTATTAGTAAGAGAAACATTTGTATGTATATAACGATTAATAACAAGACAATGCAATTGATGTTGTGTTATGATTCATTGCTGATAATATGTGATAGTTTGAAAAATTAAGCCAACGTCGGCATAACTCATAATAGAAACGCAGTAATTCGCAGCGTAATGCTCGCGATAACGATTGTTCGGTAACGTGTTTAGTAAACATTTGTAAGTTGTTAGATAGCAGCTAGGTCAAAACTATAAATGCATCGCAAAACATTTCCGAGTTGCGCTAATATGCACAAAACACCGAAGACGTACTAACAATATTTATACGCTGCATTGTCTGTATCGCCTATAATGTTATCGTTACTTATTTTACTTTTAGACTCTACGTACTGTGCCAAAAAGAAATATATATAAGATAAGATATATATATATATATTTTATTATAACAAAGCAACAACGCTGTGATAAGAACAAGTTTAGGAGTGAATTTGTGATAGTCTAAGAATAAGTGGACAAAATGAGCAGCGTTAAAGTGGGAATTGAAGTTCCCGTTTTCTTAATCTTCTTCGCACTAATGTTAGGTGGTAAGTAGCAAGGTGAGATGGAAATATTCAAGCAGCGAGACGCCAAATTCGCTTTGCAGCGCCCGTGTACACGAACTTCATCATCTATCGGACGTGCTACGTGATCATGAAGAAGAACGAAAGCGAGTGCGCCAAACTGGGCCTGAACACGACCGACAACAGCACGAACGCAATGGAGAAGCAGGTGGAGCCGATCGCGAACTACATCAGCATGTCGCTGGACTTCACCGACATGGTCATCCCCTGCCTGCTGTGTATCTTTATTGGGCCGTGGTCCGACAAGAAAGGACGCCGCCCGATTTTGATCCTCACGCTCACAGGTAGAGCAGTGAAGGGGAGCAAAACAAAACTTGTTTCTAACTTCTTCTATTCTAGGATTCGTAATCGCCAATGGCATTAGGGCAATCATCGCCGCAATGCCGCAGCTGAATCCATTGTACTTGTTTCTGCAATCCGTTCCGACCATGCTCACTGGTGGCCTGCCAACGTTCATCATGATCTCCTTCTGCTATCTGGTTGATGTTACCAACGGCGAGAATCGTGGCCTAAGGCATGCTTCGTTGCAGTTGGTTTGTTGCGGATCGCAACTGTAATGGCGTTCCTTGCAGAATGGGCATCATCGAAGGCTGCTTGAATTTGGGAATGTTACTGGGGACTTTCTGCAGTGCTCATTTGTTCTACTTGGTCGGCTACACCGGCGTCTTTCTCGTATGCGCGGGTCTGGCAGCCATTGCGTGGTTGATCATCGTCGTTGGCCTGCACGAAACCGTCCAGGTCACGGACGACTGCTCGCTGTTCTCGCTGGACAACTTGAAGGAGATGTGCCACACGACGTTCAAGAAGCGCGTCGGCCACAATCGCCTCATCCTGCTCGTCGGCATCTTTGCGCACGTGCTCTTCGTGATGGCCGAGTTCAACGTCGGCGTCGAGGGCCTCCTGCTGCGCTCCAAGTTCAACTGGGACCTGGAGCACGTCACCGTCTACCGCACGATGCGCTCGATCGTGAGCGTCGCCGGCGCCGTCCTCGGCGTCTACGTGCTGCACTCGCTGCTCGGCGTGCCCGAGCTGGCGTTGATCATCGGCGCGTCGTGCTGCTGCGCCCTGAACACGCTGCTCGTCGCGTGCGCCGCCTTCGACTGGCAGATCTACGTCGGTGAGTACGCGGCGAGCGTCGACGATGTGCGCAGTAAACCACCACGTTGGATGTTTGGCAGCGGTGGCGTTGCGCGTGATGGCTGCGGTCGTCAGCCCCATGGTGCGCTCGTTCCTCTCGAAGATGATCCCGCACGCGGAGGTCGCCCAGGTGTTCGCGTTCGGCGTTGCGCTCGAATCGCTCTTCGGCATGATCGCCGGCCCCATCTACATGATCATCTACACGAACACGATACTCACCTTCCCCGGCGCTTTTGACCTGGTGCCATTTGCGTTTCACGTTTGCAACTTTATTCTTTTTACGTAAGTTAAAACAGCGAATAATATTTCCTGTATATTGTGGAAATGTTGATTAATTTTAGGTTTATTGTGATATTAAAATCGAGATCAAAGAACATTGTATACTTAAATATACAAGAAGACTTGGGGTGAGTAAACCAGAGTACTTTAAAGATCTACTTTTATAAATGTGATTCGTACTATGTAAATAAATACATAATTTATAATACTTACACCAAACAATTGCTGCTACGTATAAATCCAACAGAAGAGGAATAAAAACCCATTCAATCACTTCGCAATACATTCTTATTCATAATTCTTACATAAATGGCACTGAAAGTAACATAAAAAAATTAGTATTGTATTTTCCAGACGGTTGTTCTGGAACAGGGCGCAACTTCCTCATCCCCACAAAGGCGATTGAATGTAGTCTCCTCTGGAAAGCCGAGAATCTCCCTCTCCTCCTGGATGCGAAACGAGAAGGTGCTCTCGTGCGTGCCGATGAAGTAGCTCGCGTGTGCGCAGAGAATCTGCTCGACGATCGCCACGCCGCCGTCGCGATAGCGCTGGCGGATCGCTTTGTTGGGCTTGAAGCGCAGTACGCTGAGCGGTGACGTAGCAGCGTCGACGAGGTGCGCACGCAGCGCGTCGAACTCGGCGACGGGCGCGTCCGTCGCGATGAAGACGACGGCCAGGTCGCGTTCGGCGAGCGCTGCGCGGATCTGCGCCGCTGCGCCCTCCACGCTAGGCACCTGGTGCGCGCGACCCCAGACGAAGTCACGCCTCCGCAAGTGCACGGCCATGTAGGGGCCACCTATTGCGCTGCGACGCAGCGTTTCGTCGCGCCAATCCGGCGGGCGCTCGGTGCGGTCGGCGACGTCGCTTGACTTCAGAAAGCGTCGTCGAAAGTCGCTCGCGATCGCCACCAGGTCATCGCTAAAGCGCATGCTGCGCCGACAACGCCAGTACGCTGCATCGCCGAATCGGTCGTGCAACGCCACTTCGCCATGGTCAAAATACACTGTCCTACAACATGGCTACAAAGTGTCATCATGCAACAAACTGCTTCAAAAACATACTTTGCATATGACTTATCGAGTATTTTAGCTAACTGTGAAGCATGCCCATGAAAGGATAGGCACTGAATACTGTTTGAGGTCACATTTGGGTAGTAGAAGAAGTTTGTTGCTGGTGGCTTGATGCATGGGGCAATGTTCATTCGCTCCTCAAACTTTCCACTTGAAAACATATCTTCAAAGTGTTGAAGGACATAAACCTCTTGGATCTTAGCATATCCATAAGTTCGCTCCAAGTCTACAAACAATACTACTTCAGTATAGACTTGCTTAACTGTTGCAGACAACTTTAAACTTGAGAAGTACTGATGCATTTCAATAACAGGTGCAAATTTTTGGAGGCTCTCTACATCAAAAAAGAGTGACCATGGTAAATATTCAGGCAGTTCAGTATGTTTCCAGTGGTACAAATTTGACCAAGGTGGTAGTACCAGTTGAAAAGTATTTAAATTAGGGTTTGGCAACTTGACCAATGTTTGTGCAAATATCGCAAATCTCATAAAAACATCACGTCTTAGATTAAAGCCTTCTGGTGGATTAACATCATAAAACATATACCTAAAATTTGTATAGAAAGTATTCGCACAAAATTACTGACTTTCTAAACCAGTAGGGAATGTAAATACTTACCTAATATTTGGTTTATTGCAGTTTTGAACATTTTTATCACAAAATTCATTATCATGTAACATTAAAATATTTGGTATTAAAAATCCAAAGATTATTTTATAGTGCAAAATCATATTGCACTTATATAGAAGAATTACATTTGTGCAATAATCAAACTCTTAAATTAAAGTATCCTAAAAGCAAATATAAATTTATATAAAGGCAATCTAAACTTTACAGCCTTTACAGCTGTTTGTACTCCTGTTTATACCATTTGTCGAAATTTTAACTTCATCTATATTAAAATTGTAGATGGCGTTGGTTGACCTGTCATTGCTCTGTTTCACTCTTTTCGCATTGCTCGTTACTCGCGTTGCACGTTGATTCATTGATTTGCAATGGGTTTCCAAAATATTTGGTATTCGCATCCGCGAAAGTATGGGCAAGGATCTCGATCCTGGTAAGGACTAATTTCTCCACTGTTTACTTTCTTCTGCGCTTGAAATCCCGTTTATCTTGGAATTGTATAAACATTCTCTTGGATAGAGGTTATGTTCATGCATGGCGTGCGTTTGCAACATGCGATTGTTTTACCATTTCCTTTCACTTCAGCCGTTCGTGCTCCAATCGCCACGGCCTTATCCGCAAGTATGGATTGAACCTCTGTCGACAATGTTTCCGAGAATATGCTGGTGATATTGGCTTCAAGAAGGTACGTCTGTTACAATTACGTCCTATTTTATTGTATTTTATTATTTATTAATGTACATTTGTCTGCTTTCTTACAGTTTGATTAGAACTTCATGAGGTGATTGCGTCTTTACTCACTTGTACATGAAAATGGCAAGAAGTTGTGATGTTGATGTGGTTGATTGTACAAATTGAGTAAAGGTGTTGATTTCGCTATAAAGCAAAGCAATTTTACATTGTTATCCTTTCAATGAATCTCCTTGTAACTTCAGCTGCTCCAACTCTCTGAAAGTTCAGATCATATACATATATTTTATAGTTTCATTAGAGTGCTATAAATTCAACTTGTATTTTTTTAAGGAAACTAGTGCTGGCAAATATCACATCTGGGTATCCCGATATCCATAGGGATGCACATATAGAAATGAATGGAGACTGTAATGTGTCCATCTGTTTGTATCTGTAATTATCTGTTTCCATCTGAATAGATGGATAGTATTCATTAAATGTTATCTGGATGTCCAGATAAAATTGCCAGGCCTAGTTTCAACAGGTGGTGGTTACCGTTGTGACGTCGGCGACAAGTGCCACCAGCGATCTCTTTGGTGGCCTGCAGAACTTCTTGCCACTTTCTTGGCAGCAGAGGTTCGGGAAGCAGTCAAGCGTGTTGTTGCAGGGCTTCGGGAAGAGCTCACGGGGCGGTGGCGGCGTGCACTGCATGTAGCTGACGAAGTTGCGCAGCGCTGCGGATGCGAGAAGAAGCGTTGATATGCGCTGAACAACAACAATGCGTTGGAAGGTGGTTACGTTCTTGTATGCGCTGCGCGCCGGGCAGCCGTGGCGCAATGTGGTGGACGGGCGTGCGGCAGTAGCTCTTCGCCGGCGTCGTGGTGCCCCGCTCCGGGCAGCAGATGCGCGGCGTGCAGTCGACGTCTGCATCGCATTCGCGCACGTCGAACAGCTCGGCGAGCGGTTGCGTCGCGCAGCGGCGTTCCACCAGCCCGAAGAGTGTCGCTGCGATGATGAAGTAGTCTCTAGTTAGTGTGCAGAGGAAGAGAGACAGAGTATCTTACGCTCATGGCGCACTTCTTCTTTGGGTGGCGCGACGCCCTGCAGACACACGCGCCGGCAGCAAAGCAGTCGACGGCCGAAGATGTCGCAGTCGGCATCGCGTGCGCACGGCAGGCTGAAGAGCGGCAGGCGGAGGTTGGGGCTGGGACAGACGAGCGGAAGCGGCGCCAGAGTGGCGTTGGACGCGGGAGGCGTTTCTGCTGCGCGTTTGGGGCTGGCGGTGGCCATGAGCACGCCTTTGATGCAGCGTTGCTTGCAGCAGGCGAGGTTTGCGCCGAAGACGCGACAGTCCTTCTCGAAGTTGCAGGGCGGACTGAAGAATGGAATGCGCATTGGTTCCGGAGGACATTGGAATGTCTTGTAGGGCACTTTGGTCGTCGGCAGAGCCTTCGACGTCGCTGTCTTCGTTGTTGTGCTGCCGACTTTGATTTCTCGCACGTTTGCTGCAATCAGTTCAAAATCGCTCGCTGAAAACGTGAATGAAAGACCAACAGGGAGTACTGCGCATGCGCACAACGCTAAGCACACAAATCCGAAGTAACATTTTTGTTTTAAACAATCATTTCTTGAGAAAACGTTGGTGCAACACAGTTGGCCATGAAATCATTCACTTGACACCTGCAAGAACCAAATGAATGGCAATTGCTCAAACTGTGTCGCCTTTTACTTTCATACGTTGAGATTTTTCTTGTTGGAAACAAGTTGCTCCTAATGCATATCATTACGAAATCGCCGCTGTTATATAATGGCAGGGTGATCTCCAACAACCACATGTGCTGTGCAAACAAGAAAACAACTCAGTAAGCGTAAAAGATAGCTGTTCGTTACCGTTGTCTGGGCTGTTCTTCAAGAGGGTGAACTTCTCCTGCGCGAGCGTCGCATGGATAAGCACCAGCGTTGAAATGATCCACATCGCTGGCGGATCTCTTCGCAGTGGCATTCACGAAAAACGCACGCGGCGACTGGTTACATGATAGCACACTGCGGCGAAACGAAACGGCGATCTTCCGAGCGCCGCAGCGAGCCTGCGCAATCTTTGGCTTTGCGCCGACTTTCGAAACGCACCATGCAGCATGGCGGGAGGCGGAGTGCCATTGCCATTAGTTAACACTCGGCGGCCGGCCGCGCAATCGAATCGATCGTTGACGATCCGGAAGGAAGCCCGCGGTGGTTGATGGATGCTTTGCGCAAGTGCCGGTTGCTTGCGTCCAAACGGAAATCGTCATCAGTTTTGCGCAACAATGCGATTAATCGCTGTATCCTGTTGCCCACTTTTGTCGTGTTTCTTCATGCTGCCGGTACTTAACACCCAAAAAAATGTTAAAGTCGTTGATTGCAGCATGTCTCGGCCTCAATTGGATTTGTTTCGCTTGAATGTGGGTTAATTTTAAACGCAAACCGCTGTCCGACGCTCGACAATCCGAGATAACAGCAACACTTGTGCGTTGTTCGCCGTCGTGCGGAAATTCATCGCAACGCAGTGACACCACTTTCTCTACATCTTTGTTTATTTCAAAGTTACATCATCCACCTAAAATCGACAGTCGACCAATGGCACTTTTACTTTTCGCTTCTGGACAATCTCTAAACTTGCTTTTAGCATGTACGCGGAATCTATCCAAAATGCTCACAACATGCAAATGCATGAGATTTCATTGTAACACGCTTTTTAAATGGCATCGATCATAACTGGTTTCGAGCTACTGCTCCCTTTAAATTAGTTATAACTTTATTAACAGATATCTAACAACTCACAGAAGCAAGTGGGAAACAAAACTTGTTACTTAGAACTAACTGACAAGAGATGTTCATGCAGTTGCTTGATATGAGTGCACGTTTGTCCACAATGGTCTGCCATCGTTTAGGTCCTGTTCCTCGCCTGTAGTTGAGCGTTCATCACCATCAGCTTTGCGCCGAGCCTTGCGTTCTGGTCCTTCAGGTGGCGAATCATGTCCGCCTATGAACGCACAAACATGGTGTAGTACAACCAATGCTCTGCGCTCACCTCCGCTCACCTGCTTCTCGATGAAGTCAAACGCTTTTTCGCCCATTTGCCGCACGCCGACTTCGCCCTGCGCGAAACTGTTCTCATTCGAACACGCATTCCATTCTTCTCTCTGCACATCAGGAGGTGCATGCTGCTGGTTGAATTTTCTCACTTTTACTAGCAATGCCAAACAGTCAACACTTTAATATTCGCAATGCTTGCACTTATCGCAATACTACAAACCAATATAATTTATGTTAACACCAAGTATCACACAGCATTCAAGGGTCATTGATGCTAAAAAGTAGCTTGGGGGTGAGAGCACGCCTGCATGAATGCACTTCTCAGCAAAGTCATCACCATAAAAGTGCTGCATGAGTGCTTGCAGTAGAAGAATGCCTGCATTCCAAAGGCTAACAATGTAGAAAGGCAATTTGTGTTGCACCTGTGTTTGCTTGTAGAAGTCTAGATAACCATTCATACGCAGAGCAAAATGCTTCATCCTAACTATTTGATCCACTATCTGAAAAAATAAGCAGCTCTGCATCAAAATGCTTTTGAAGACTGTAAGAGCATGGTACCAGTGTAAGAAACCAAAATGCCACATGTGCGTAGATCAGTATAAAGTATTCCTTACACTTTGTCTTCTCATCAGGATGCCTTATTGCAATGACAATTGCAGCTGTTTCAATAGCCAATGCACACATAGTATGAAGGCTGAATGCAGGCAGAGTTTGTAGTGGTTTGAACTTGCCATAAGTTTCAAGGATTGGTTGCAAGTATTCATTGTCAGCATTGACTGACTCACTAAAAAACGTTGCACCCTACGATAAAAAAGGCGTTAATTTAAAATGTTAAAATGTGCCTGAGTACATCCAACATTTATTGCATTTATTTTTAGTGATGAATCAGAGGGAAAATATTACCATTTCTATATAGAGTGCTTACCCCAGCATTAGTATTCATACTGCGTGACAAACTAACCATTCTTTCAGCAATCAATGGCAAAGAATTAATGACTTATCATCTCGAGACGTGTCTTTGAACACTGAAGCCCCGCTTTGTTGTGATAATCAAGCAATGACACACGAAACTGATAAACAATATCGTTGCCAGACTTGGATCATCTTTTGCTGTCTTTTGCTGTACGTCGTTACGTTGCGTTTGGAATCCACAGCCATCTGATGTTTATTGCGCGTACTAGAATTGTTAATGACACGTCCAGAAAAGATGTCGCTCTATTTTTTCAAATTTTCGGTGAAGCGAATATAAAAGTCCTAACTTGGTATCCTTCTAACCTCATGCTTCCTGAACTAATAACTCGATTTGAATGTTGTATCTTGAAAAGCTGCTCTTTTTCGCACTTATAAGCTTACTGTTTTAGCAAGGGAGGTAATGCTACAAAAATGCATTTACAATTTTTTTAAGTCTTTCAAAGACGCGTTAGAAACTTCTTCTTTCAAAGCAAACAAAAAAAGAACGTGCCTAATAAAGAAGCGAGTAAATTATCTCATTGTTTCCGATTCGTACATAGATTGAACTTGGGTTTGGTTGTTTTTAAATTGTGATTACATGCAAAAACTCTTGTTGACAATGACAATCGAAAATATTTTAAAGTACAAGAGGGAATAGGGCAAAACAATGTTTTGTTGTGCCTTTTCACTGTTATATAATGTTTTTGAATCGATGTTCTCGTTATGAACGTTCGTTCGCTTTTACACAAAGGTCATAGTAATACTGGAACAGCACCCGCACTAATTTTAGCTCCGAGCAACGTGTGTGTTTCCAGCACGGCTGGCATTAAAGCATCGTGAATATTTTGGCTTCCTTCCTGTTTAATAGGTATTTTGCGCATGTTCCGAGCGGCTCATACGCAAAGCACTGCTCGCGCACCGACGCGAACCAAGCCTGCGCCAAGTTTTGCATTGCCCAGCCGCTCGTTGCGCGAAGAAGAACGCTCCAAGTCCAATAAGATCTGGAGTTACTCGCTTTTACACTTGACTGACGCCATTGGTGATTTATTTCCTGTGATTCAAGCAGATCTAAACGTAGGTAGACGAAGTTGAACTTAAACTTTGCTTCTTGCTACGCACTATAAACCTGACTGGAAAAAGCATAGCATTTGATGCATTTTCTGTTAGCACTGTCTGATAGTTTTTTTGCGTCAGCTCCACCTGCGAACGAAGAGATGTCGATGGAGGGCGACGCCGAGTCCAGCGAGCAGCCGCCGTCATTGTCGGACGCGCAAGTCATCATCGAGGCGAACAAGGCGAAGAACAAGCTCGTGCGCGTGCTCACCGTCGTCGCGTACTCGTTGAGCGTGTCGCTCGCCGCCATCTTGTTGTCCATCTACTATGTCTTCATGTGGGACGGCCATCCAACGCTCGCACGCACGGACGTCCGTTACCACCTGCACCAGGTCAACGTGACACCGCCGCACCAGGTCGCAGGTGGGTGCAAGCAACATACATCAATCTTCATCGCTCTCTGGAAGCCAAATGAGAAAAATATTCAAGTCGAGATTGTTTCGTGCAAAGCCAGAAAAAATAGTTAGAGAATAGGTTGCTAGGAAATACTTGGCAACACTTAAAATCCTTATTAACTTGTAGAAAAAGTGAAGCCTTAAAACAAACAAACGCAAAGTGGATTAAAGGCTAGATGTGGGTTATTTTCATGTAACGTTCTTACGAAGTGTTCTAAAGATTTGATGAAAACGAGGACGATGCTCGTTTGTTTTCGGCTTGAACAGAGAATAAGAGCGATTGGAAAACGAAGAGTGCGCGCTACGTATAGTTGTCCCAGAGATAATCTACGAAGTTTGCCATTGAATACCGTGTTTGGCTTTGCTCCTCCCAATGTGGTGTGCGATTTGACCGCAATAAAAGTTGCGAGCTGAGGTCAACTTCATAGAATATCTCTGGGACAACTATAAAGAGCATAAGGTGCAAGCCCTTTTAAACGGTAGCCGAGCTGGGAAATCGCACGATAGCGGAGTGTGCGCAGTGGACGCTATTGCACGCCGCACGCGCAAGTATCGATTCCGCGCCGAACAAGGCAGATCACAACACTCGGCCGGCTCGAGATTGCTCGCGACCAGAGTGCGCACACCCCGACATCGACCACGGCGACGACGGCGACGACGACGGCACCGGCCGCCGGCATGTCGACGCGCATCGCGTCGAGCAGCGGTGGCAGTAGCGTGCGGCTGACGGGTGCCGAGGAGCAGTGGGTGCGCGCCGCGTGCCTAGGGCCGGGCGTGAAGCTCGCCGGTGACGAGTCCAAGGACCGCCTCTACGAGCCGAAGCACAAGAAGAAGCTCGTGCGCGTGCTCACCGTCATCGCGTACGTCTTCTTCGTCTCGCTGGCAGCGATCATGCTCTCGCTGTACTACGTGTTCCTCTGGACGGGCAACCAGAAGGAGGCGGCGGCGGGCGCGGCGCGCCAGAACTACGACGCTGCGCACCAGCACGCGAACGGCATCTGCGCCAACGGAGGTAACCTTCGTCGCTTCGTCGGGCAGTCTACGGAAGCATCAACAAGCAAACTTGTTTGCACGCAATTGCGACACGCACCGACTAAGAGAGCATCTGTTGTTGTTGTTGTGTTGTAGAGAACGTCCTGGTAGACGTGCCCTTCGAGCCGACGGCGATTCCCGTCGTCGAGGCGCAGACCGAGCCACCGGTTACACGTGAAGCGCTCGCTGGCGCTGACGATGGCGTCTGGCCGCTGCTGAACGCCACCTTCGTGCATAAGATGAAACGCAACACGCTGCTGAAGAAGCTCATCGGCAACTAGTAGCGAGTCGCGCCTCCTCCCGACAGCAGGAACAGCAGCTGCACGACTGCATACGACTGGTCCAACTTGTAGGATCTTGTCGCCGCCGGCACTGCATCGGCAAAAGCAAGCAGCAGTCGTAGATTCACACTCACTCTTCTCACGAAGCTCACCATCAAGAAGATCCGAGCGCGTGGACGTTGCTGCGTTTTGGCAGTCACATAATCGACGTGTGTTCAACAACAGTTTCAGGGCAATGGCGTTCTAGACATGTCTCGGTCATTTCGGTAGCGAATGACGGCTCGTGAATGAATTTTATATATATATAATCGACTTACTTACTAAAGTAGTCAAACGTTGTTTATCGATATACTAATCGCAACCGGAACAAGTCCAAGAACCTAGGGAGACGTCTTACATACATTTTGCCACTCAACACAATCGATTGTTTTTGCTGTTTGATTCGGCGGACATCTTGCCGCTGCGTGGACCTTACTTAAATGTTACGCCATGCATACATATATGTATTTGATTAGACTGATTGCAGTTCTGTTTCTCGCTTCGCTAGCAAATCAAACAAACGACTCCCGAGAGAGGAAAACTCTCACTAGCAAATATTACGCTATATGTGTAACGATAACGATCCATTACGTAGGAAATACTATATTCAATGAATCGCGTAAGCGTAGATAGATGATTATAACAATGTTTTCTCGTGGACAAACAAACATTTACGTCTCTGTTAACTATTCGATACTTTACTACGATCGGTGAGACCACTTCCCGTTCGACACACTCGACATCCGATTCATGTTCGCATCCAGACAATATGTATTGCATTGCGATTGCGAATTACACGTATGTAACCGGCACTCGTGCGTTGTTTCACTCCGTCAGCAGCATATGCACAGGGCGATCGGAGTGCACCAGGCGTAGGGCGCGCTCGGTGCCCACGATCGCGGCAAGCTGCTGCGCATCGTAGCGGCAGTAGACGACGCTCACGGAGACGTTGTGATTGGCGGCGTCCTGCATCAGATTGCACATCTCGTCGTAGAAGTGCGGAAAGCTCGGCGGCTGGTAGAACACGAGATGGCGAATGCCCTTGATGCGCGACCGATTGAAGAAGTGAAAACGCTCGGTGTAGAGCAGCAGCTTCGCCTCGCCATAGAAGAACTTGCCTCGCGCACGCACGATTTTGTTCTCCTGCAGCAGGAGAGATGAGCAAGGAGCAATATGCGGAACCAAGGGCGTACCTTCGAATACTCGCAGGCCTGCACGAAGCTGGCGTCGTGGCGCTTGAGGTGGTTGCGCAAACGCACAAAGTCGAAGTAGCTGGCGACGTAGAGGAGCGTGTGGCGCTGCAGTGAAGGCAGCAGCGTGCCGACGACGAAGGCGAGCCGCGCGTCGGCGACATCACCAACGCTCTCCGCCTCGAAGCGATGAAAGACGTGGGGGGCGCGCACGCGCACGCGCCGAATAGCGGCGTTGGCGGCGCGCACCGCGTTCGCGACGCGCACGCAGCCGGCATAGTTGCGGCCGGCGGTGACGAGCGCCGCCAGCGGGGGTGCGCGCACGCCGGCGACGACCACCGTCTGACGGTAGAACGCCGCCCACCCGTTCAGGCTCCACGTGCGCACGCGCGTCACGTCGACGTCGTGCGCGGCGCGCGGCTGCAGGTGTAGGTGGCGCACCACGTGCAGCACGTGGTCCCAGTTCTGCGCGAGGAAGACGTCCGCCTGGTCGGCGACGAGCAGCTCGATCGACGCGAGGAAGTCGTGCTCGTGCGTCGGCTCGCCCGCAGCGCCGATGAGCGGCCGCAGTCCCAGCGGCGACGCGACGATGATGTCCGACGCGTAGAAGTCGGCGTACAACTGCCCAACATTGTCATTCAACCGTCCCATTCGACAGAAGCGCTTACCTTCATCGACTTCTTCGTGATCGTTATGCCGACTTTGAAGTCGTCGTTCGTGTTGCCGGCGAAGAGCAGTTCGTAGTCCTCCGGTTTCGCATTCCGCTTCGGCATGAACAGCTCGTTGCCGGTGAACTCCTCCACGAACCTCTTGCGATTCAACACGTTGCCCTTGTCCACGTCGAACAAGAGATCGATCAGCATGTTGATGACTCTGTACGCCGCATCTCGAAACGGCAACAGTATTAGCACCTACTTCAAAACGCAAATCAAACACGATTTTTTTGGCCACGTACACGAGGCACAATCACCTTTGGTCGAACGAGTCCTTGATCGCGAAACTCCTCCGGCACGTCGTCCTTGTTCTTTAGACGTACATTGTGATTAATCACTTTCAGACGTGATTTAACCACATGGTTTATCGCATGGAGGCAATACGCGAACCGAAGCGCTTCGCCGTTATTGAAAGTCCTCTCCGGAAAGTACAGATCCTGATAGTTATTCAGGACGGAGAACACTTCCCGTTGCAACGGCGTGAGGGGAATTTTATGATCCACATCACTCACATCATCCGTCAAAGCAGTGTTTGCCTTTTGGAGGTTCTTCAGTATCTGTGGTTTTATGTGCAGTTCTTGCAAAGATGCTTTTGCATGTATTCTCTGCGGCAGTTTGCCGCCAGGTGCAAATACTTTTCTTTCCTCAATTGTAAATGCACCTGTGTCTACCGGTTCATGCTCAGTACACTTGGGTATCTGAACATGCAATCGACCAAGTTCTGGCCATGTAATCTCTGTATTATCAACCAATGGTGGTATACTCTGAATAGAATTTAATAATGATTCATTAATTTCATATAAACAATGCTTCACAAAGGGATCATTTCTTGTATCATCAAACTCTTCTTTTGTTAATTTTAATGCCTCATCATCCTCATCATCAGCTTCATCTAAAATTGAAAGGTATGTAATGACTACCATTAAACATGTTCAAATATTGTTAATACCTGCATCCACAAATGTGCCATCATCAGCATCTGCATTCTGTCTACTTCTTTCAAGGTCTCCATTTAAATCATCTTCATTTTCTTCTTCTTCTTCCTCTGCCAGATTGTCATCAGTTGAACTATGCATTTCATTATTGGTCAAAATATTTTCTTCTTGCTCTTCATCATCTTGAATGCCAGCTATAAAACAAAAGAAGTAAATAGCTTCATGTCAAAATGTCAATAGGTTTCACTACTACTTTACCTTCTGATTCCTCTGAATTGCTATCTATTGCAGTCCTTGGTTTTGTGCCACTAAAGGTAGCCAATAGCTGTTGCATGTCATCAACTTCTTCTTCACTTGAACTCTCAGGAACTTTCTCATCCCTCTCCTCAACTACCTGTTCATCGCTCTTTGGACGGGCATAAAACCTACGTTTCTTAATCAAAGCTTGATCATCTTTTGCTTTATGAAGACTGTAGGTCTTACGTTCTGGCTGAAATTTCTGTTTCTTGTTGCTTTTACTGCCCGACTGCTTACCCCGCTGTTTGCCTTTGAACTTCCTCTTCATTCTGTCAATGCACCCACAAAGATATTATTTGGCTGTATGTCCAATTGTTTCTACCACAATTTCTAACGTAACAATGCAAGCACGTGAAATGCAATAGTTAGAGGTTATATTTTCAAACTTGGTTTTCGATGCGATTCACAGATGGCAGAATAGCTCTCATTTTAACATTTTCTTCAATAGCAGTGAAATTTTCCCGAAAACTTCCTTCAAATAAAAATTGATAATTTTGCTTCAATTGCTCATAAAAATTGCGCACGGAATACGACTTGAAGCTGGTTTTGAATGTTGACTAGGTTGAAACATCTATCACAGATGGCAAAACAGTTCGCCTTCGGAAATATGTGTTCACTGGTTATTTTTGATCCCCTCTGATTTGTGCATTTAAAGCTCGCATGACATTTATAGCACACGCAAGAACCTAGAATATCTTCTACACAATATTCCGACGTTGTTTCCTTTGGCACACGGCTACTCTGAATTCTGCCAAGTTTATATAAATATTGAGTCGAAAATTGTGTAGAAAAACGGACATTTCGCGCATGATTGTATTTTATCTGTATCTTCGATTCGGAAATATCTGTTGCGGATTTTTTATTGTAATTTCTAATAAGTATTCTCAGATGTTGCCAATGCTCTGGAAAAACAATTAAACATTTGTTTGACGTCAATATAAGTTGGTCAAGATTTTGAACTTGTAGTGCGTGCGCTCTGCGGCGCAAACAAGAACTAAATACGTCGACCAATCCCGAACTAAATGCCGCCATGCAATTGTTTCAACAATATTTGTATTTGAACGGTCACTGTAGCGTCGGTTGCAATTTGCAAAGGTCGGGAAGTGAATTTTGGAACGCCGAAGACAACGCAAACGTACGTCGAACTGCTCTCCGAAATAGTTGTAAGCTGAACGATTCAAATACAATGTGAGTTACGATTTTGTTTAATGTTTATCACAACGCATTGGCTGTCTTTCTGGACTGCAAGATGGCGAGCAGGCAAATTGTCGCCTCAATGCTGTTTGAAAGAAGACGACAATTAAATAATATGCATATATACCGATTT
>JAODFX010114185.1:0-17584 GCA_027580035.1 Dorylogaster longipes | reverse complement strand
GCTATTCATTATTTCCCACTGTAATACTTATCAAACATTTTCAAAAAGATTATATATTATTTCAAAGTCTTCAATCTAAATGTCTATATACTTTGGATGTGCTTCTTATGTCAATTAACTCACAAGTTGTATTTGAAAACCGCGGAAGTTTCCAGCTCCCTTTGATAACATGTTCAATCGAAAAATCGATAGTTGTTTACTAACTTATCGTAAAATACATTCTGTATCTTATAAATTTTAGTAGCACGCCCTATGTCAAGTGTGATCCTGTTAAAACAGTCTTCTAAATGACTTCCAAAGTGCAGTGCAGTGTATGAGAAATAGCACGTCATTTGTTTCAATAACAAGATGGTGCAGGAATAGAATGCAAGTGGTATAGGCAACCCACTATGCTTTCAGGAAGATACGAATGTGATTATCATGGACTGGTCAAAAGGGGCACGCGGCCCACAATATCCACCCGCAGCGGCGAATACCGAAATGGCAGGTAGACAATTGGGCGTTCTGCTCAATATCATGTTCGCGATGGGTCTCGATCCGCTCAAGACGCATTTAATTGGGTTCTCGCTCGGCGCACACGTCGCCGGATGTGCCGCCGAGTTGGTCAAGATCGCCGGACGTTTGCTGGGACGGATATCCGGTTTGGATCCGGCGGGGCCACTCTTCCGACACAATCACCTCAGGGACAAGGCGAAGAAGTTGGACAAGACTGACGCGAAGTTCGTCGACATCCTCCATACAGACGGGAGCCCTGTAAGACACTGTAAAAAAACATCCCTTGATCAACTATGGTAATCATCCCTTATGTTCTAGGTGTTTATAGATGGTTTTGGTCTTTGGGAGCCTATCGGCCATGTCGATTACTTTGCAAATGGCGGACAGCAGCAACCAGGCTGTACGGATCTTCAAGCGTCCATTGTGGCAACAACTTTTGGTGAGATATGTGAATATCGCTTGGGTTTCTATATAACAATCTTCGGGTATTTGCGCTTTGCAGATAGAACACTAAACAAGGATAATGCTTGTTCCCATTTGCGAGCCTATCATCTATTCCTTGAGAGTGTCACAAGCAAAGCAGCGAGACGGTCATGTGAATTCGTGGCTTACAAATGTCCGGGCGGATTGCCGAGCTTCGCAAGAGGAGAGTGCTTTCCACAGATTGAGGATAAAGAGACGAATCCTCTAGCTCTGGATATTAAATACTACACGGATGTGGGACGCATGGGCGTGGATGCAACCGGTGATGGGGTTATGTATTTCGTCACGAGGAACACACCCTACTTTTGCGGAATTCAGATTCAGGCAAAGATGGTCATCAACGGCCAAACACCGAAAACTAGTGGCTTGCTGTTTGTCACCTTGCGGCATTCTAATAGCAGCACCAACTTTCAAATACCCACTGAGTAAGTTGATATTCAATAAATGCTAAATTATCAACTTTTAACCTTACAATAATTGTCCACTGCAGTAAAGCAACCTCCATTCATTAAAATCGCAATCTTGCTAATACAAAGCGTTAGGGAGCCAATTTAAGAAATTCATCGTTAGTTAAAAGCTTGTTTTTTTTTTGTAAGAGCTAACTTTTTGTTGCAAAATAAGTAAGTAAATTTTAAGACAAGTTAGATGATATACCTTAAAATCTATAGAAACGTGCTGTTTACTAAAAAATCAACAATTCTAGATAAAAGCATTCGATTTGAGAAAAATATATTAGGAAATTACAAAAATGTCGAAATTTAATTTTGCATCAGAGAAATATTCATAAACACGTGCAAAGCTTTTAAAATGTTGAAAATTCAATTTTTTATCAGAGAAATGTTCATAAAAACGTGCAAAGTTTTTAAATATTTTAAATCACTAATCATTTTTTGTATGACTATATCATAGAATCACTGATAATTCCAACAATGTTTCGATGTATCAACTCGCAACAGCTGAATATGACTCAATGAAATCATCGAATACCATTATCGCATATTTGCGATACCGAAATTACGAGTGGAAGGATCATAACAACATGACAATACCGCTGGGACGCCATATTTTTATAAATAAATTTGAAGTAAAAGATATCAACGCCCACAGGTAAATATGAGATATGGCGATGTATGAATTTGTTTGTAAACTATGGAAAATGTTTTAAATATTCAGTTGGACTTACTGCCGTAAATCAGTACAAATCTCAAAGGAAGAGGTCGCTGTAAAACTACACCGAAATACACCTTGTTAATGAGTAAAAGCGGTAAGAAATAATATAAATGTTCAAATAGTTAATAATCTTATCAATAATACATAAAAATGTTTGCACTTTAAATACATTTGTTATACCTAGTAAGTATTTTTTAAATTACTGCAAGCACGCAGTTGTAGACATGTTTAGAATTATGCGCATGCTCGCATTATCTGCATCTGTGCGTCAAGTTTGCGCAAACGTTGTTAAACTCGTAGAGATCACGTGCGGAGGTAACATGCTCCAAAATCGATATTAATTTAGAACCTCAAAAAAGACACTCAAAGATTAATTTAATTATTATTTCTGGCTTGAGATAGTACTGTTGTCTTATGATATTTTTGAGCACTGAATTGTTAATATTACTCGAAAATTCAGACGTATGGAGGTTTACAATATTATTCAACATCTCGGCCGTGGAAGCTATGGGTAAGACATGAATTATATCGATTTCTCAAAATTTTTAATATTTGCTTTATTAATAGGAACGTGTTTCTCTGTGAGAAAATCCACAACAAGCAGAAAGTCGTTATGAAACAAATCCAGTGTGAAGTGGATTCCGCCATCTTGCAGCAAGCGAAGAATGAGGCGAAAATCCTGAAAATGCTCAAACACCCGAACATCATCGAGTATTTCGATTCGTATTTTCGCAACAACATCTTCTACATCATCATGGAATACGCCCGACATGGCACGTTGTACGAATTTATTAAAACGAACAAACCGGACCTATTATCAAAAGAGGTACATGTAAAAAAAAGACACACGAAAACACATGCAACAAAGCAAGTGAATATTTCAGTGGGTTATGTCAACATTCACGCAAATCCTGCTCGGTTTGGATCGAATCCACAATAAGTACATCATCCAGCGCGATTTGAAAACCGAAAACATTTTTCTCGCTGGACCAAAACGCGACGTTGTCAAAATTGGTGATTTTGGAGTATCAAAAACTCTGCAAAAGTGAGTTAAACATTCAAAAAAACCTACTTCAAACATGGCTAACTTGGTTGTTCACTTTCAGCAAAGATCAAACCAAAACAACGATTGGTACGCCAAATTATCTCGCACCAGAAGTTTGCGATGGTAAACCATACGGTCGACAATCGGACATCTGGTCATTGGGTTGCGTATTGTATGAAATCTGCGCAATGGAGCGTTTATTCGACGGACCGGTCAGCAAGGTGATCATGGAAATCAAAGCAGGTTCGATGAAACCCATCTCTCTGGCCCACTACGGTCACGGCGTGCAGGACATCATCAACTCCTGCGTACAACTCGATCCGAAATGTCGACCAACAACAAGAAACCTGCTCGCACACGCTGAAGTTATCCCCATGCATGCTTCACTCATGGTTAACTTGGGGAACTATTGTCTACCTGCTAGTTAAATATGTTACAAAAGTATTGTTTCAAGTTTTAAAGTTTCCGTTGACGTTGATATGTATAATGCTGTGTTAAAGCGTAAGATTTTCTGCAAATAAACCATTTTATGTTTAAGATAAATTCACATTTAATATTTGAAATACGATTGCCCAACCAGAATACGTGATTTTTACACACCGGTTGCAGCAAACGCAGGGAACAGTGAAGATAGGCAACTTACGAACATGTTTGGAGTTACGGTCGAGGTTTTTCTTTGATTTTCATCCTTTTATACACTTAACCAATTATTATGCCTTATAATTTACCAATGCTCCGGTATTTTATTTGTGCATTGTGCAGTATTTGACAAATTTTATCAACTAATTGCGTTTAATTCATATGTATACATTCCATACAAACATGTTTGACAGCGAGGTTTTGGCGCTTTCGCATGTGCAGTTTTTAGCGTTTTGTGCGATTTTATACGTACTGCCGAGTTTTAATAGCTTATCAAGTGTGAGCACTGTAAATAGTGCAGCTTCGAGTTGGATTTTCGCATTTGACATGCCAAAATAAACGCAAGGGACGCCAGCATATAGGGAGAAAGCTCGAGTGGAAAGCAACTGCGGCCATCGAGTCGCTACCAACATCCGCCAGCAAAATGCACGCAAAACTTGCTGAGCGAACGCTACGCAACGAGAGGTTATGTGCTATTTGTGTGTTTTTATCGTAATTCTTGGCTCCATCGGCAGATTGCAGAAACGATCGATTTCGCAACGACTGGAGTTCGATCTGCACGCGCTGTTTCGCCGAGGATTGTGAGTCGACGAATCTGTCGCATGCCTCAAAGCACTGGCAAGCCAAGCAAGTCCATGGGCATAAACCCGTTATAGAACGACGATAAACAAAGAGAAATGGATGTGAGATCGTTACCAGCCTTGTCCAGTGGAGGTTCAACGACGCCACAGCATCGGCTTGCGATGAGTGGACCGAGCAGCAAGAAAAAACCGAATTTCGTCATTCAGGAGAGCATCACATTCAACAATGGAAAGATTACATCGTGTTACACCTCAAATGCTTGCAAGGAAGGTTCTCTAAGGTCAGCTGTTAAAGATAAGCAATCATTCACCCAACTGAAGAATAGTAAAAATGCAACTGGAGAAAAAATTGTCAAACAGCACAATGATAGCTTTAATGTGCAATTACATCTGAAAGCGTTGCCATCAACATCCATTGATGAAAAACCTATATCACAAAAGAAGAAACAATTGTCAAATGTAGGTAAACCCAACAAAAAACCAGTATTATCATCAATGAAGTCATCATTGAACACCAAGTTACTTGGTAAGTAGTATTCTTCTTGTATTAAGCAATAGCTTGACAATTGAGTGCAATGTTTGACAAAATTATTGAATGACATGTTTGAGCAACCCCAAATGACTTGATTGTTCCAGATACTGGGGATAGGATTTCAAGAAAATTGACACCAAAACTGCAAACAAATGAAATTGCAATCAGTTCAGAAGTGACACTGCAAACACCACTCAAAACAAATAAAAGGGATTTGCCACAAACATCAGAGGCAATTAAAACATTGAAAAAAAGTCCCTCAGAAGATACTAAACTGGTTCACGTCCATACTATTGGTCATAAGAAGAAACTAAAGAAGAAGAAAAAACGTTTCCGAAATTTGGAAGGGTCTGAGGATGAAGATGATTGGCCTGCAGTCACATTGGTTACATCGGCGTCACCAGTTGTATCAGTAACGGATTCGTTGGTGCATTTGAAGAATGTCTCGATCATGAAAACATCACCTGTGATGTCAGGTGTGGTTACAAAACCAAAAGACAAGGTTCAGGTTTTACAGGAGTATATCTTTCCCTCACCCAATAGCCTTAAATTGAGTGCACAAAAGAGAGTGGAGAAAGTCAGTAATAAAATGGATAAACCTGATATGGAGCAAGATGGACATTTGAGTGATGATTCAGTTAGCAGCATTCAGTCAAAAATGAGTGCCATTAGTGATTTCAATCTGAATGGAAGTTTTAGTGAACTGGATGTGGCAAATATAGAGCCAACTGCAGCAGTCGAGCAAGATTCACTTGTCTTTCACGATGGTGGTGATGTGGATGCAGAAAGTGGGGAGATTTTCTGTGCTTATGATGATGAGGGTAACTTGATGTGTCTTCAAAAAGATGTTGATGGCCAATTCATACTTTTGCCCACAGAACAAGATCCACAACAGGATGATTCAGGTGAAGTTGACGCTGAAGCATTGAATAACAATTTCCTTGATATTGAAAGCAAAGAAGAGAAAACTATAGCAAAGATTACAGTGGACTCCAAGAGTGACACTGAACAGAAGCAAGATTATGAAATAGATGAAACTGTAATGGTCAAGAAGGTGGAAGGCAAATTGCTTCAAGCACAAAAGTCAAACAATTTGAAAGAAGCAGAAGGGGGAAAAGAATTTTCAAAAATAGAACCTCCTGCACCTAGTGCCCGAGATGATGAGGATGCTAAGTCCACCATCGAAAGCCAAGATATTTTGAGGCAAGATGATGACTCACCTGGAATTCTCGCGGAAACCGTGGAGAATGTTGGAAATGAGGAAATTATTGCCGAAGTGCCATCACCGGAGAATGAGGTAGTTACGTTACTCCCAGAAGCGGAGGATTCTACGAAAGCAACGGAGCCAATATACATTCTAGAGGCAGATCGGATCGAAAAGGAACAAATCGATGCGCCCAACAACGATGTCGCCTACGTTCAAGAGGCCACTCCGATGGAGCTGGCGTTTGTGGCAACGCTGCAGGACATGCAACCATCAACCAAAGCAAGTGTTGCTTCGAACACACCGCAAGCCGACTCGCCAGAGCAAGTCAAAGCTGTGGAAATTGTGCAGGAGCCCATTAAGGAGGTTATGTCTGCTACCGACTTGGAGACGCTGCTCAGGCAGCAAGATCAATGTCGCATTGTGGAATACGTGCCGTCGGATATTAGCGATGAAGAGCACGTCAATGTGAGCATCTCCACCGTGAACGATCTCTCTCAGATGGATATTGTGCAGATGGTACTGGGTGAAGGGTTGGGTGCTCGCCTCGTAAGTGATCAGGAGCAAGCCGTTGACTTGCTGGCCTTGCCACCAGATTACAAACCAGCGCCGCTCGTTCTCAAACCGATGGTTCCGGTCAGCGTTGCGCCATTGATCGTTGAGAAAGTCGCCATCGTGCAACCAAAGCCGGATAAAGCGACGGCGAAGCGACTACGAACTCCAGAGAGTCCTAAGAAACGAGCTGCGATGAGTAGCACCTCAACAGTGATGCAGAAATCAGCCAAGAAATTGTCTCACGCGAAGCCTAAAGAACGCAAAATCAGCAAAAGCGAAATTATGCGGATTCGACACGTAACCGGCGACAGTGACCTTCTGCCGGTCGAAGATGAACCGCCGCTCGTGATGCCGGTGAAAGTCAGAAAGAAATGGACCCGGAAACAACCACGTGATCAAGCCAACCTAGAAAAAATCCCCGTGTCAAAGGGCAAAGTTAAAAACAATAAGTTAGAGGCGGTATCGGAAGAATTCAATGTGAATTCGAGTCGAAATTCGTCGCTAACGTCGCTCGATGGTGAGAACGACGAGGCAATCGATTCGACACCGTTCAACACCACTCAATCCGACTCGAGCAACACTGCAGAGCTCCCAAAACGGAAGACAAAGAAGTATTTCTTCGGGGAGCGGAAGCGAAAAGGCTTGAAGAAGCAGAAAAAGCTTGGTGAATACGGCGTAAAACATAACTTCAAGGAGAATAATTCCACGCTTGACGGCAGTGTTTCCACCGATGATAGCGTATTGTCTGAATGCTTGGCGCGCACGTCGCCTCTTGGAAACATTTCGCCGTCACCATTAAAACACTGCTGGAATGATACTACTTTGCTGGACATCACGGCAAGTTCCACAGGCGAACAATCGATTGTTTCCAATGAAGACTCCTCCCTTACGGGTTCTGCTGTCAAAGAGAAAACAAAAAAGAAGAAGAAAAAGAAGATAGATTGGTCAAAAGCAATGGATGGCCGATCTACGGGGACACGTAGGTCTATGACTAAGAAAAGTTTGCCAGTGAGCATTTCTCAAGACAATTTACACTCAGAAATTGCAATGTCAGTACTTGATGGTAAGCATATAATAAAATATATTTGTAATTGAGTTGTTTTTAATTGATATTTGTATTGCGGTGCAGGATCTTCCCAAGATAATATGTTCAAAGAGCAGGACATGAAGGTTACACTTCCCGAAGGAAAGGTTGACACAGTTGAAGGTGGCGATTTGAAAAAATCGGCAAAGGTTCTGCAATCAGATGCGTACCAAACGCCCAAAAAAAGCGTTAAATCCAAGGACAAAATTAAGTCTACCGACACGAAACCAGCGCATGCTGACCTAACACCAAGCACATCTTCTACTGATCAGCAATTGAAGATTACGCCGAAAATCGGCAAGAAAGTAGCGACGAAATTCCCATTCAAAATCAAATTCAAGAATCTATTGGGCAAAAATACCGAGTCTACGATTGGTGCACCTGTTATGTCGCCGTCGTCGGGCAACAAAGTCAAGAAGCAAAAACGCAAGAAATCACCGAAGGAAAAAGCACCGCAGCGACAAGATGCAGCGACGTCGCCGCAGCCGCACGACTTCCGCTTCGACGCAGAGATTGATATTAAGAGCGAGCCGCTGGACGAGGAAGACGATGAACAGCTGAAAGTGCCAAAGATCATACTCAAGCTGTCCCCGCATAAGTCGCCATCGATTGTAAGGTCGCCATCTTGTCCGCCGAGGAACGCCGATTATCCAGGGGAGACGCCACGAAGTAAGGTTACGTCAACGAAGCGAAAGGTTTTATCACCGTTGGCGTTTGTCGACTCACCAGGTGCAGGAGTTTCGCCACTCACCGTGAGTAAAGCGAAGAAAGTGAGACTTGAGAGTACGAGTGCAAACTTGACGAGCGATCAAGGTAATAAAGCTCTACCGCTTGTCACCGACGATCCCGAATTAATCATAAATCTACCAGTTGATACAGAGAACACGCCTAATGAGACAGAGATAAAGACCGAAGTAGAAGATATGGAAATTAAAGAGGAGAAGTTCGACGAGGAAGATTCGTATGGTATGTAAAAGTGTGTCTTCCTTGTCTGCATATAATGAAAGGTTTTTCCTTTAGAACAAGATCCATACTTTGTGGGCGATTTAATGATGGCACGTTTAGGAACATTTTGTTATTGGCCATGCATGGTTTCTCTGGAGCCGGATTCCGGCAGGCATCGACGAAATGCCCGTTGTAAGTACAGCTAACCTCCGCATTTGTATTAACCTGCGTTAATTGTGGTTATTGTTGTTTCCAGTTGGTATGCACGGATGGGTGCAATATCATGTCCGCTTTTTTGGGGATAATGGTCGCCGCGCTTGGGTGCCTAAGAGTGCAATGATTAGATATATGGGGCCGGACACAATAGACCAGTATATTGAGGTGTTACTCACAAGAAAGGTTAGAATTGAACATATTAAATGGTCTTTTATTACTAATAAACAAATTGAATAACCTAATTCCGATAACCGATCGAATGAGTGTATTGTAAGGTATTCCTACTTTGTATGTGTTTAGAAACATGGAACAACTGATGTTAAATGGATCAATCGGGAGTTGACCGCATGTAAGATCAATTCCAAGATGAGGAAGTCGTGGACGACGGGGATGTTCGAAGAGGCGTCTCTCACCAACAAAACTATCGCCGAACGCCAGCAATTCTTCTTCGACATGTTTGCAAGCAAACGTGAAAAGGCTCTCAAACGCAAACGCGAAGTTGCTGCGATGGATGCGCAGAGTTTAGACAACTCAGCAGCCAGCAATCTCTTCCAGAATGGGGTTGCCAACATCGAGCCGAAGATAGAACCTTCCGAGACGAGTGTTAAACCGGCAGCGAAAAAGCGCAAGATTGACGTTAAGCCGCAAAGCGCAAAACAGTTGAAGAAAACGACGCCGTCAACGCCAAGGTCTGTTGATAGTGGACTAGGCTCGCGTTCGAGCAAGTCGACGCCGACCACTTCAAACGTGAAGCTGACAATGGATAGTCCCTCTATGACCGACAACGAAACAAAGCGCAACTACGTTATCGAAGATCTAGAGTTGATCATCAAAGGCAGCCTGACGATGAAGGATAACTCTGCCGACGTGGGCGGTAAGAAGGAGGAGAAAGTAAATAAGTCGAAGAAGAAACGGCAATCGCGCAAAAGGAGCTCCTCGGATGCAAAGAAATCGGTGCCGAAACTGAAATCACACGCGGATGCTGCAGCATCGGAGATTTCTGACACTGATTCGGTCTCGAAACTGAGCGGCCACTCGGCGATCACGGGCAACAGACGTCTGCTCTTCAAAGACGTGCCACGTGTACCGGTTTGCTGCGTGTGCTACAAACACGATGGTATAGTTGTGAAATGCAAAGGAACTTGTTTTGGCTTCTATCATCGCGAGTGTTCACAGCTCAAGGAAGAACCGAAAGAGGAAGAAGCCATAGCACGTCCTAGGTTCGATTCACCCCACACAACGGGCAATGTTGAGATTGTGGACGTCAAGACCAAAACTCAGTATTTCAACAAAGATGAGGTGACTCTAAACGAGAACGATGTTAGCGTAGGTGTGAGCCTGATGGATCAGCTGGATTGTAAGCTGAGTAATGTTATGGAACCCCGCACCGCAACTACGAACTATCCGCTCTCAACAACGGACACCAGCTGTGATGAGAGTGCGTGCGTGGTACCCAAAGAGGAAAAGACTCCGAATGTGCAGCAATGCGACTTCGTCTGCATCAACTGCAAGCACAAGATTGAGCCGCCGTGTTTCGCCTGCGGCAGCGCCGTTTATCTGGAGAAGTACGTGCAGCGCTATAAGTGCTCGATCAATGGTTGTGCAAAGCACTTCCATAAGGAGTGTCTGAAATGCTGGCCGCAGGCAAGAATCGATCTCGACAATGACGCTTTCACATTCAAGTGTCCTATGCACAACTGCCACACGTGCATTTCGGACAACCCCAAAGCATACACCTCGCTGCTGCCGATGAGCAAGATTGTGCGTTGCGTCAAGTGCCCCGGAAGCTATCACGCGAATCCGTACTGCGTGCCGGCGGGCACGGAGATTCTCAGCCACACGCAGATCATCTGTCCACGGCACGTGGTGCACAAGGGTCCCAAACGGTACACGATTAACGCCAACTGGTGCTTTATCTGCTCGCTCGGTGGTAAACTGATGTGCTGCGAGACATGTCCGACGAGCGTGCACGCCGACTGCATCTCGATCAACCTGCGTGCGGACGATTCGTTCGTCTGCGAAGACTGCGAGTCCGGCCGGCTGCCGCTCTACGATGAGATCGTCTGGGTGAAGTTCGCCAACTTCAAGTGGTGGCCGGCGGTTATCCTTTTCCCTGAGGACATTCCAGAGAACGTGCGCCGCTACTCGCACCGTAGTGGAGAGTTCGTAACACGCTTCTACGGCACGCACGACCACCACTGGTTTGCGCTCGGCCGCGTCTTCCTCTTCCACGAGGACGACCAGGGCGACATCAGCAGCGGGTCTAGCACCTCCCACCGAAAGGATATGACCTTCATCAAGGCTGTCGAAGAGGCACGTGCGGCGCTCATCTGCAAGAAGCAGCTCAAGTTGCAGCGCGACCTCACGCTGCGCAAGTCCGAACGACCTCCGCCGTACACGCGCATCAAGATCAATCGCGTCATCGGCAACTTGAAGCCCTTCGATGGTAACCTGAGCAGTACCAATGCGTGCAACTGCAGTGATATTCTTCCCAATCCGTGTGGGCCGGATTCGGATTGCCTCAATCGCCTGCTGATGACGGAGTGCCAGCCGGAGCTGTGTCCCACCAAGGACAAATGTCAAAATCAGCGATTTGAGAAGCGCATCTACCCACCGTTAGCTCCCTACAAAACTGCCACCCGCGGCTGGGGCTTAAAGTCGAGCGAGCCTCTGACGAAAGGGCAGTTTATCATTGAGTATGTTGGGGAGATCATTGATCAAGACGAATACCAACGCCGCGTACGCAAAATGAACGAGCAGAAGGTGGAGAACTACTACTTCCTGACGCTGGACGGTAATCGGACAATCGATGCGGGCCCCAAGGGCAACCTCGCCAGGTTTATGAATCACTGCTGCAAGCCCAACTGCGAAACGCAGAAGTGGACCGTGCGGGGCGATACGAGAGTAGGCTTATTCGCGCTGGAGGATATACCCGCCGACACGGAGCTCACGTTCAACTACAACATGGAACCTATTGGGGAGCAGAAGAAGGAATGTAAGTGCGGAGCGGAGAATTGTGTTCGTTTCATGGGCGCTAAGAATAAGGTACGTAGAGATTTGCGCCCGCCTTGATCCGCTTACTCGCGTTCTAAGCTCCTCACAATCCTCAGCGGCTCCTCGGAATCCCACCCTGAATTTGGCTTTCTTTTAGTGATGTTGTGTTTAATGGAGGAAGTTTTAGGATAATGTGAAAAAATCAAAAACAAAAAAGATTTCCAGCATTAAGACGGCATCTTCCACCACTCTGGCTACGCCATCACTGCTTGTACCTTGTTTTATCTGCGGCGAAAATGACGCCGACGTGGATTGCTCGATAAAAAATTGTACGAAGGTGTATCACGTGAAATGCCTTGAATTATATGCAAAACCTCAAGGTGTGTATGATCACGCATATGTAGAGTTATTTATAACAAATCTTTATTGCAAGGCAACTTATGTTTCCCACGGATGGGGAAATAAACTTGGTTTAATTTTTTTGGTACAGAAATTACGTTGGTCTTGAACGCTATTATGCAAGTGAATATTGTTTCGTTAACATAGTTATTGTATTGTATTCTCCAGGTAAATGGACATGCCCTAGGCACTATTGTAACACGTGTGCGAAGAAAACTACTCGAAGTTGCCTCAAATGTTTGGAATCTTACTGCCCGATGCACTCAAATGGGCGTATTCGGTTTCAGAAGGATTTAGGCTATGTGTGCAATCAACATAATCCTGTAAGTAGTCGTATAATTTGTTTTGCATTGCAAAGATCGCTTGCGCGCAGGTTGCTTCACACGTAATTTACTGAGCTGGTATTCTTCTAGGAGATAAGCACAATTGAGATACCTACATCGGTCTACAGTTCGACACCTATAAAACAGGACCATTTGTAGCGGTGGTGGAAGAAACGCCAACGATTTTATTTATTTGATGCATAAGCAATTATTGTCTAGTTTCTCGTTGTCCTCTCGCGTTTTAATGAGCACTCCGTTTGTACATAAAGTAAATCTTCGATTCAGCAGCAAATAATTAATATAATATTAAGTGCACCTCTACACGATTTGGAAGGATTTCTGATTTTACTCGTTAGTCATTAGTTGTAAAATATGTTGCGATTTATTTAGTTTTTTTCTGAAAACTTGAGTACAAATTAAATCCCCACCCATTCATAAACATGTTTGGATACACACTTTGTACACATTAACACATATAAATACAGATGTAGGAAGTTTCAATTATGTATCATACCAGAATAAATCATTCGTTTGTAAATTTCTATACATGCCTTGTTGAGAACTGTGTACTCGACAAACAAGTGCGTGCTTCGAAAACAAATGCTGCCACGGTCCATAGTTAGAAATGGTCTGCACAACGTGCTTTTTTTTCCGAAATAACAATAACAACTACGCTGCTTTATGATTAGTACAAAAGAGCACCGCCCCCGTGCGTGATGAGAAGACGTCCATCATCACGTTGATCGCGTTGATCGTCCGGCCACAAACTTATTTCAAGCAGCTCCTGGTGCGTTGATAGATTTGTGATTGTGGGTAGAAGGCGCACCATCCGGAAGTTGATAGTTTGGATTTGTAAAAAAAAACTGATTTGGAGTTTCATTTCCGTCTAACTCCATACGTCCGCGGACAGCCTTTTCTGCGTCTCCATTTTCTTCAGGTAGGCGATCGCTGCTTCCTCTGTCATTTGACCCCTTGTTTTGATTATGTTCTGAAGGATTGTGCGTACGTCGGTGGCCATTGCTTTAGCATCACTATAAGAAATGGGCATTTTTGACGAAAACTGTAACTGAGTCATGTATAATGAACTCACCCGCAAATATAGATATGTCCGTTATTCTCTCCGATTACGTTCCATACTTCATCCTCGTTCCGCGACAGCAAATGAGTCACGTATACCTTCTCCGACTGATCGCGACTGAAAGCTGCGTGCATCTTGATCACACCGTCGAGCTCGTAGTCAAGCAGCTCCTCCTCGTAGATGAAGTCTTCGCTACGTTTGCGACATCCGTAGTACAAGATGGTGTCGCCGACCGGTTTCGCTTCATCCTTCATGTGCTTCCGGTCCTGGATGAATCCTCGGAATGGCGCGTAGCCCGTGCCGGGACCAATCATAATGATCGGCGTTTGGGGCTTGGTTGGCAGGCGAAATTGCGACTTGCGAATGAAGATCGGCACCGTGGGACAATCATCGCCCTTTGGCTGCTTGATCTTCAGCCAAGTGGTGGTCACACCCTTGTTCGTCCGGCCAGTAGGCGTCTGATACTCAACCAGCACAGCGGTGATGTGCACTGTTTCTGGATACAACTTGGGACTGGATGAAATGGAGTAGTACCGTGGCTGGAGTCGCGGCAACAGCTCACAGAGATGATCCAGAGGCGGATTACACGAGGGCAGGTCCTCCAGTACCTGCACAATATTGCGATTGTCGTGAATAATCCACTCCTGATACTTGGCTTTGCCCTCGGGGGACGTGGACGCCATCGACTTCAACAGTTCCTTTTCACTGGCGTCGGTTGTGTACTCGCTTAGCTCCTTCAAAACGTGCGTGCGCGGATTCATTGTGATATCCAGATAGTGCGTGAGCGCAGTTCGATAGGTGCACGGACAAGGGAACGGATGCTTTTTGCTCGACTCCTCGTCCGTGTTGATCAAGGTGAAGATCATATCCAGGTCCGAATTGGTGAACTTGCCAATCTTTGCGACCAGATCGGTGTCGTTAACGGGATAAATGGCGAGATGGTCGCCAGCGTCGTAGCGCATCTTGGAGCCTTGAATGTCCAGCTCGATGTGCATGCACGAGCGGTCGCCACCTTTGTGCAGCTCCTTATTGACTTTGATCTTGGCCAGGAAAGGATTCTTCGCATCGTAGGGCCTAAGCGAAATGGCGACGTAAGAAGAAACTTAACCTAACTATCACGTTGCATACGTACGGTCTTTGATTTTGAAGGGAATGCAGACGGGCCATCTCGCCAGTAAACACCCTCTCTGGTACTTCATCTTTGAACTCCTGGAGGCGATACTGTCTGATGCTAACATCTTCACCTGTTGATTCAATGCCGTAGTGTTCGCAGACCGCGGGCCAAAACTTGTCCTTCCAGGTGATGAAGTCGTCTTCAATGCTGTTCACAAACAATTGCTTTGCGTCCAACGCGATTGTGTCTAATGCAAACGCAAACTTACTTGGCGTCATCGTCGCCGAGGCCGAGTTCGTACACACGTGTTGCACCCAGATCTGCAAGTCGTTTGTCCACGTAGATCGCCACCTCATTGTAATGCTCGTACGTCTTGTTGCCTAGTCCAAAAACCTGCAAACGAATCGATAAGAAATCTCGTCCAACTAGACATGCACATAATTAAACTGTTTTTGCAAGTGTGCGGAGTGACTCTCGCTTTCAATTGTCTCAAGCTCGTCATGCGCATTGACCACGTGCATATATTGCACTATCACCCATCTCATCGTGGAGAATAGAAAATACTCACAGCGTAATTGAGTCCGGTAAGGTCTGCGTCGCCATTTTGCAACCATTCAAAGAATTCCATCGCATTGTCAGTTGGATCACCCTCACCGTAGGTCGCAAGGCAGAACACCGCCAACGAATTTGGGATCGTCTTCAAGCTAACTAATTCCTCCTAACAAGAAGCACAAACAAAGCTTGTGAGCAAGAAAGCAGAACGACCAAAGTGGTATTCCATCCTACCATGTCGCACTCCTCGGGATCAGCGACCATGCCCTTCATGCGATAACGCATGCCTTCTTTGGCCAGACGGCCGGCAAATTCTTCGCCAGTGCCTGTTTGACTGCCGTAGAAGACGACGAGGCTGCGTCCGGACGTCTTCAGCTTCTTGATAAAGGAGTTGTCCGTTGCGGTCTGCAGCGCCATGGTCGTTGGCCTACAAAAGCAGTTGCAGTGGATGTTCGCGGAAACAAGTTCGGTGCGCACTTACTGAATGGAATACGACTTGCCATTGGCAGTCGCGGTGGGCTTCTTCTTCTCACGCGTAAGCCACCAGATGCCGAGGCAAATGAGGGCGGCGAGCAGGATGAGGTCGAAGGTGCTGAAGTACGGCTCGCCCAGCTCTTGTGCCACTTGCTTGGTGCCCAGGTCGGCTTCGGCCTCCTCCATGATGTTGCTCTGGAACAAGCGACGAACGCCAATCAACAAACGCGGCGCGCGTGCATGATGAACTAAGTGAGTGCGCGACACGTGCGCTCAGTCAGCAATGTTTATAAGGTGCATTAACATGTAGCCACACGCGAGCACGAGTGTTATTCAATCGCATTGCAAGGTCACCGACGCCGCCGCCGCTACTCGAAACAATCCAGCGGCATCCTGGTTATGTTTGGTGTTTATTATGTGCCGACGACAGCGGGTTATGAATGATGTAGAATCAATTGAATTATCGTAAAAACGAATGGGAATCAAATATCTAGGAATGCAATGAACTGAATGAAGTTTTTCCAAATCCCGTTGCTCTATAATCTACCGTTCTCGAGATTTTTGTAATATCAAAAATTCCGTTTTCGACCTGTAGCTCGAAAACGGTAAGAGATAAACTATCAGTTCATCAGACAGTCCTATTCTACTTTTCAATGTTCTACCCGAGTCCGAGATTCGAATTTCGTACCTCTGTTATTTTGGAAACGGTATGAGCCACATTGTAGGTTCCCAAACAATTCTTGATGCTCTATTCATATCTAACCTCATATCAAGAATCCATACGGATCCATATAAGAAACAATAACGTACTCCGTTCAACTAGCAACTAGCGATCGCGATCGTCAATTGTTTACGTGACATGAACTTGAATTCGAAGACATGAAAATGAAACCGTCTGACGAACAACTGCATTAAGTGCGTTTCCATTTGATTGCGACGTAAACAAAAAACGGCACCGTCATTGCCACACGCCGACGCTGTTTCACCGTCGCTCTCGTACATGCCGTCGAAAACAAACGAAATCGCAGATAAACCACCTAATCACAATAGTTCGCAATCAGGACATGTCATATATTCGCTTTAAGATTACAATCAGTCGACGAAAACACCTAATCAACAAATAATAGTTCATTGCATGACATGAATAAATCCGTTGCATTGTGCTACTGCTGAATTATTCTAAGTTTAAGGTTATCGTCGACGCTATTAGCATTGTTGTTTCCAGCGACCTCATTGCTGATTTCGTAAGCGTCTAACCTATCCCAATCCTAAATGCTTGCGTTTTCGTTGATAACCGCTAGTCTCTTCTTTAACACGCTAATATTAATATTCACCATTGTTTTAATGCACAACAAATTACTACAGTACTTAGATACAAAACGAGGTTAATGGTTTTGCCTTTAAAAAAACTTGGAGCATGTTTGCAAATGATTAGAAATCCCAAGGCAACTGTTTAACATGCTTGTTTCTAATCTAATCATAATTTTCAAGTATGTACTAGAAGCTAGCATGTAGTTTCGTAGTTTTACCTTAAAAGTTGGATTAATTAAGAATAAGTTTCTGACACAAAATCGATAATATTTAGGACTAAATTTACTCTTAAAAGAAGCGAATATTTACCAAAAAATAAGTTGCAGCGATAAACGGTGAGTTAATAAGCACTTGAGCCATGGTTAAAATGCAGTTTTATAATACTGGAAA
>JAODFX010113076.1:0-10256 GCA_027580035.1 Dorylogaster longipes | reverse complement strand
CATAGGGAAAGCTTTTGAATATTATGTGATGCACCTACGCAGTTAAAAGCTGGACTGAACGATACCTGGGAAATTAATTCTATTCCTTTAATATGGAAGTTTCTTCATGGCCTTTTACAGTTGGTTACTAAATATTTCTGCAATTTTTTTTTCCAGAACAAAAGAGATTCATTTTAGCTTGCCCCCTCTGCGCAGTACCTCATTAGGGGAACTGAACGGTAATGAACAGGATTCTGATGTGGATATTGAATCTGAGACGCTCTTACCAAGCACCCAACACAACCAAAGATCGCACTCCTTCAGTAAGTATGACATCCAAAGGATTTCCTAAATAGAATTGATTCAAATTAATTCGTTACTGCTTTGTACACACAGGTTGCTACGGATTGGGTGTAATTGAACCGGCCTTGTACAGTAATACGTTGGATTTGGACGAGGTTCATTGGCCCGATGGGCATATTGGACGCATTTGGTTTTCATTACGATATGAGCCCTCCACGGAGAAATTGCTCGTTTCCTTGCTGAAAGCGAAGAATCTACCATCGAGAACGTTGGGAACTGTAAACAGTTGTGATCCCTACGTCAGGTAAGTAACTACTTGATGATTCTGCCAACGTCTACCTTTCAATGGCATTCGCTTTTGATTTGAGATTGCATCTGATGCCCGATGAAAGGCGATATCTACAATCGAAACAGAAGAAGAAAACCTGCAATCCGTATTTCGACGAGACGCTCGTCTTTCACGTAAGCAACACAAATGCAGTTCGGAAAACTAGACATACACTATTTAACTTTGTAGGTGTCTCCTAAGGATATGTCTGATCATTACTTAAAGCTCACTGTGGTCGATGCTGGGCGTATGAAACGTCGTGCTGAAATTGGTCACGTTACGTACTTGCTTAAGGAACTGGAGGTGGGAGACGGATCGGAGCAGCAACTCTTCAAGTTGGACCTGGAAAAAGTACCCAGTACACAGTTTTGCAACGTGTCTGTATCTTATTTACCTCGATTTGTAGGAGACTGCTGAAATCAAGTCGGATCTCGGTGAAGTATTGATTTCACTGGTATACAACGAGAACCTCTGTCGTTTAACTGCAACGGTAATCGAAGCACGAAGACTCAAAGTAAGTACCCACTTTAATGTTATTTACTTAAAATATTCTGTCAAGGAACAACTATTCTAGTTTACAAATACATATACAAAACTAACTAATCGCGGATGCTTTCAGAATGCATGAGATTTCAGTTATTCTTGTAAAAAAAGTAAACAAAACATCTTAATTTGGTGTTCTATGAAAAAAAAATTGTTACAATAGTTACAATAGTTTATTTTTATTTATTTAAGTCAATTTACCAATCTGTCGGTTGTAATTAACAATATAAACCAAAATGCAAATAGGCGAAGAAGTAATTAAACAATGGCAAATTGTTCGTGGTACGAAGAAAATATTTTGGGAAACAATGCCACGAAATATAATGTGAATGCAATTATGTGGTTTACATGTACGTGTTAATCATGAAGCCGAAAAACATTCCAATCAAGAATACAAATGCATATTTGATCCAGTATGTGCGAATGGCGGATCGTTTTTGTACCAATTGTTTCAATAGGTATCTATTGCGACTAGTGTAAGGTGGATATCTGATCTGCTCCACTTTGTCCACGATTGGATTCAAGGATTTCTTTAGAACGCTCTTCGCATGCGTGAAAGTGTCGAAGGTGTGTCGTCCGTGGTAACGTCCAAATCCGCTTTCGCCCACACCGCCAAATGGCAGGCTTTCGGCGGCGAAATGCATCAACACATCATTGACAGCCACGCCGCCCGATGACGTTTGGTTGATCACTTCATCCACGACCTGGTTGTTCTTGCAGAAAATATACAGCGCAAGTGGTTTGGGTCGCGCCCGCAGAAACGTAATCGCTTCCTTGTGATCGTCGACGACAACGATGGGCAAGATGGGCCCATAGGTCTCATCATACAATAGAGCAAAATTTAGTGTAACGTTCGCTAAGACAGTAGGTTGGAAGTACAAGGTCTTGCGGTCGTAATCACCTCCGTACACTACTGTCTTGCCATCGAGGAACGTGACCAATCGATCGAAGTGCTCCTCTGAGATGATGCGTGCATAGTCCTGCGATGTCTTCGGATCACCGTAGAATTCCGAGATTACCTTAGGCACCTCGTTTATGAAACTCATCATTACGTCTCTATTGCATAGAATGTAACCAGGTGCGATGCACGTTTGTCCGGCGTTCACGCATTTGCCCCACATGACACGCTTCACGGTCAGCGTTATGTTCGCTGAACTATCGATGTAGACTGGGTTCTGGCTACCCACTATAAAAGTGCTCGGTATGAGGGACTTTGAACACTGCACATATAACTGTTTAGCAGCTGAGAGCGCGCCCGTAAAAAAGAGATAATCAATATTCAGCTCTATGGTGACGGCTTCTTCGGAGAGAAGATAGCAGGAGCTATCCAAGTAATTGTGAAGATTTTCGCGGAGAAATTTTGCCGTATGCTTAGTTACTGCTGGGGGATGCAGAACCACGCAATTGCCGGCTGCAATCGCACTTGCCAGCGGCAGCAAAGTACTCTGCAATGGGTAATTCCACGCTCCCACAATTAAAACCACACCGTATGCTTCGCGATAGATCTGCGGGCTGCCGAAGAAGTCCATCAGACGTTTGTACGTGGTCTGCGGTTGCAGCCAGTGCTTGAAATTGGCGAGAACGTTGAGCACATCGTTTTTTAAGAACTCAATCTCAAACAACCACGCTTCGAATGCGGACTTGCCAAGGTCTCTGTTGAGTGCCAGAGCCATTTCGTGCGCCTGCTCCTTGTACATGCAGAGCAAGCTTTTCAGCTGCTTCTCTCGGAATTGCACTGACCCGGTGTGGCCCCGGTTATAGCTCATTCGTGCGTCCCTGGCCACATCATTGAAATCCAGCTTCTTCGTTCCGTTTGCCATCTCAACTTTGCAATCAGCAGCAGCACCAGTCGATTCCATACACTCCGACATTTTGTTTACGAATGAAGTAGGAGCGAAGTGTAAATATGAATAGGTGCAGTCAACAGCTAGCGAACCCGCTCTCCTTGAAGAGAAAATGTACGGTAAAAATGCAAAGATGGGCAACGAAGCGCGGTACACAATTAGCACTGCTATTCATGCTTGTTTTATTACTCACGTGAATTGTTACTCTGTAAAATAAGATTAAGGAAATTTCCTTTTTTCTTTCTTTAATTATAGCAACAATAATAACAAGACAAACTTACCTTAGTTAAATCAATGCAAATTCTAAGATTCCGAACGAGTTGCATACGGTTTCGCTTCGTAGGTAACTCTAAGAATATTTAATCTACGCAAAGAAAATCACAACGTTCTTGGCTCGGTTTATTGGTTTCGCAAGTGAGAGCTGGTAGTGGGAAATAGTGTTTGGACACCAGCAAATTAATGCATGCTATGCCTCTTGTGACACAAGTTCCACATTCACAAGAACTTCGAAGAGTACGTTAAAGAAGGGCGTTTGAGAAAAAATTGCACGTACGCATTTAATAATTCGACGTGCATTGTTTTTATATACAAATATAATTTGGCCTTCAAACCACGCAGTTATACATTGACTCGACCAGGAAATGAAAATTGCAATTGCAACAAATTTGCGTTTGATGGCAGTGCGCTCGAGTTTATTTTCGTAAGGAAATATTACGCTCTATTCATTGCAGTCGCACACTCTCAGTCACATCACGAAACTGCGGTAATTATCTTGTTATTATTCCAAATCACCGATAGCAACACGTGGCGTACGTGCAGGGCCGTACATATTGCAAGCTTTGCTATGAAGTGAAGATCTTGTAGATGATCTTACCTACATTACCAAGCCCATTATCATGATTGTGGTGGGTCCTTAATAAACCTGCTATAAAGGACTTTCTGCATTGTCTAATTTTCCTAATTGAACATGCTTTAAAAAGTATCAGATTGTCAATTTTACATTTAAAATTGCTTGCTTCACTAGTCCTAACTCCATTGAATAAACAATGATGTCATGGGATAATCTAATCATCGTTGACACAATGCCAGTGACGGTTCCAGCGCTGGTGTCAACGGGGCTTTAGGATTACACATTTTTTAATATATTCCTACCTCGTATGTAAAAATTCATCAATGATACTGTAATTTTATTCATTTTTGAATTCATTTATTTGGAATAGAAATCATTTATATAACATGAGATTTTCACCTCTTAAGGTGTTAATACATTTTTCGATCTTGTAACATAAGATTCTTTTCCAGCATTGCGTGTATGTGCTTTAATAAAAGTAGGGCTTCCAAAGAAAAGTTAGGGGATTCTAACACACAAAAGCCGGCCCTGATATACATGAGCACATCAGCTTTCAATTCCAATTGAAATCTACCATGCTGTCCGCGTGAAAGTACATTTTGCGTGCTCGTTTCACTTGCCTATGAATTGCACTTACGTATATGACATAATAGCGCATATAATAAAATTGCATTGAAATGGGCAAAAAGGCGCTTGTGCAGCTAGTTAACATTTCATATTCCTGGAAAGTCTTGAACAATCAATATTGTTTTTTTTTTCATTGTCTAGCTAAGTTTCATATAAATAAGTAATGTTTGGTGTACGTAATTGCAGTGCAAATTCATGTCTTAATCTTCACTTTTATTACTTTGACTTGTAGTGAATTCCTCTTTAGCATGCATGACGGGTTAATATATAGCATATTGATCTTTCTCCAAAACTACAAAAGAATAATTTGGATAAATTTCTGTACAAATCTGATGTTATTGAATTTTTAATCGATTGATAGAAAAAAGCTATATATTTCAATCATTGCAATTCGTTTTGAGTATTCCATTTGAATAAATAGTTCCTTGACCTTTCGGCATTGAACATTTGTTTGCGAACCCTGACTGTGACAATGTTACTAAGTGGCTATGCGTCAAATATGCCATTGCAAATGCGAAAAACGTTTCAACCAAAATAAATATAGGAGATTTATGATTCTTTGCTTCATCAGCTTACATATTGATGCAGACAAAAACTATCGTGTCAAAATAAAGCGAGACATGCATGATCTTTTAAAAAATGTAGTCGAATCGAACTTATGAGTTCTAAAACCCTGAGCCCGTTTTATGTACTTGTTCATAATACCAAGCGTGATTTGTTTTGCTTTGGCACGCTTTACCACTTCATCTTGTCAAAGTACTCTCAGTGCAGAACAATTTTATTTTTATATTTTAATTTCATCTGGTGAGAAAAAATTGGGAGAGAAATATCTGACTGCAGTATAAACTTATGATATCATCATAATCATGTCTATTCTATATGGTGACGCTAATTGCAATTTTAACATATATTATCGAATAAAATAGGTGCTAAACTACATCACACGTAATTGTTACGACTAATTATACCACCTAATAGTGTATTTAGTCATGCAAAGACCAACAAACAGTATGTTATTAAATAGATGTGTTACGTGATTTTAATAGTTTTCTAGTAATTATGCCGCGGTATAAATACTAGTGCTTAAATTAAAAAACAAAACAAATGACGTCAGCAGACACTTTTTTCAAGTCTAAATTAAAAACAACTATGAATCAAAATAACCAGCAGCGCTCCGAGTAAAAACACGAACAAATACTTGAAAACAGTGAGAGGAAACTCTTGGCGTTTCTTCATCACGAAGCTCAGGAAATTGCTCTTCGTGTTACTGTATGGTGGATACCGTGGCGAAGAGAGTTTGTCTGGTAGAAAAGCAAAGTCTCTCTTTAGGACACTCTTTTTATGAACGAAGATGTCAAAGCTCTGTCGTCCATGGTAATTACCCATGCCCGAGTTTCCAACACCTCCAAACGGCAAGCTTTCGGGAGTGACGTGCATTAAAGTATCGTTCACGCACACACCACCCGAGGAGGTAACAGACAGCATCATCTCAATCTCAGCCTTATTATTCGAGAAAACGTATAGAGCAAGTGGCTTGTCGCGACTGTTGATAAAATCAATCGCCTCATTAACCGAGTTGATGTTATACACGGGCAAAATCGGGCCGAAAATCTCCTCCGTCATGATGGGATCGTTTGGGTTTACGTCAACGACGATCGTCGGCTCGATAAAGAGTTCCTTGGCTTTGTATCCACCGCCCATCACGATTCGGCCGTTCTGCATAAGGCCCACGAGACGATTGAAGTGTCGCTCGCTAATAACGCGACTCAGATCAGGCGAATCATGCACATTCGAGCCATAAAATTCCGTAACGGCTTTCTTGCAAGCGTGTACGAATTGCTCCTGTACGGCCTTGGTGCAGAGCACATAATCAGGTGCGATGCACGTCTGGCCTAGGTTTAGGCACTTACCCCACATGATTCGAGAAGCAGCCATTTCGATATCCGCCGAAGGGTCAATGTAAACAGGACTTTTGCCTCCCAATTCGAGCGTTGTGGGCGTCAAATGCTTAGCAGCGGCTTGATGCACGATCTTGCCAACCATGGGACTACCCGTGAAGAAAATGTAGTCGAACTTTTCCGCGAGCAATTCCGTGGTTTCGTCCACACCGCCCTCGAACACATGATAACACTCGTTATCCAGATACTTGGGAACGGTTTCCGCAATGTATCTCGCACTGGCTGAGGCAATTTCGGACGGTTTCAAAACTACGCAGTTGCCGGCTGCGATTGCACCTGCAAGAGGCAAGAGAGTTAGCTGAATGGGGTAGTTCCATGCGCCCATGACCAGCACGATGCCGAATGGGTCGTTGTAAATCTTCAGGTCGTTGAGCAGATTGGCTACGTCCTTTGGCTGGTTCTTGGGCTTCATCCATGACTTGAAGTGCATCAAAATGTTGAGCAGGTCGTTTTTGAGCAGTTCGGTTTCGGCGAGTGCTGCCTCCGAGCGGTGTTTGCGGAGGTCGGCGTGCAACGCATCGAACATGTCCTGCTCGGTTTCGGTGTACATGCGCTGCAAGTTCTTCAGCTGCTGCTCACGGAACTCCACCGTGAGGGTCTTGTTGGAGCGGAACGCGCGCCTAGCGATGCTCACCACCTCCGCGGCGCTGCGCTTGGGGGTTTTCGACCGGCAGAAGATGATCTTGCTCTTCGGGTCTTCGTCCATGTCCACGACGGCGAAGTTTCGCTCGCCGCGATTTTCGCTGCGCGGCGAGATCAGGGTGTTCTCCATGATCAACACGGGTCTGGTTTGCGTTACCTTCGCTCGACTTGGCGAGATCGACACGAGCGCTGGAGAACCGGGTCTTCGCAAGCGTCTTGCGTCGGCCACGCGAGGAACACGATTGGCTTCCTGGTCGGCTTGGTGTGTTGGCCTGGCCAACTTCGTCGCGCCGCGGTCGCGCTGATCGCTTTTATGCACATGCTCCGAACGTACACCGAACGAGCCCCGGCGAAGGATTGAACGCGTCAGTCGATCCGCAACGCTCGTCGTAAACAAGTTCCTTTTTGTTTAGTTGTGAACAGCTTTTAGCCACATCCCAGTCTTTTTCAGACGCGAATAACTTCATATTTTCCTACACTTGCCCAGCTAATTAATCATACGATTTCACACATTGCATCTGAGTAATCTGAGTAATTTTCTCTATTTACTCATCTTAAGTTACCTAAACATTTTATTTCGCAATGTGCGTTTAATTTTAATTTCGAAAGCGCCTTTTGTCTACATTTAAGAGTATTAATTGTTGAAAAACATTTCTAATCCGACATTGCTATATAAACCTTACAGACTTTTAAAGGAAATTGCTAGAAACAGTGTCAAGGAAACTTGTGTTCTAGTGATGCGGAGCATATACAATGACAAATGTTAAATGTCCTAGTATGGACTGAGATTCTATTAGTTGGGCAATGTGAAAGTGACTAATCTGTATGGAAAACCGTGGGACTAATTTAAAATTCCAAAATATCCAATGCATCTTTTTCTACCTGAATTGTCAATATTTATTCAGTCATTGTTCAATCTACCAGATGTGATGTACAGACCGATAGCCAGTCAAACAAGTTTATCGTAAGATGTTTGCAATGTTCTACCAACGTGACCTCAAGTTTATGTTTGTTGTTTACGGCAAAAGAAAGAAAATAAAATGATGCCAGATTTGTAAAGCAATAACCTCGACATTCGTGTACCAAGTTGAATCGGATAGACATCAATTCTCAATCAACTATATTCATATTTTAAAAGCAGATCGAATACAATCTATAATTTGTGTATCGCGTGTTTTTTTCTCGAAATTATATACTTAAACACCTACAATGCAATGCAATGCAATGGATTCTTCTTAGATCTCAGGATTGTAGGAACCCGTTTTACATAATAACAGGCAATTGAAAGATACACACAAGCGAGCATCTTTTTCAATTTTTGAAACGTTTCATTATATTAATAATAAATGTAATAAGTAGTAGTTTTTTTTAATGTGGAACGTTATTTCCAATGAAACTGTAGGAAAATACGAGTTAATTAGATTTACGATTGAACTCAACTCGATGCAAATTTATACTTTCGAGAATCGAGAGATGGTATTGTTTTATTGACTCACACTACGTGCTAGCCATCATAGTATTCTTAGCTTGAGCATAAAAGTGAAGTGTTTGCATGATTGCACCACATCGTTACATAATACAATAATATAAACATATGAATAGTAAATCATTCATAAATATTATTGCTTCCCTGTAGTGTGCAAGTATAATCATTCTCACTTCTACGTATTTGAATGTAGATATGAATGCGGTAATAACGAAAGCCATGCGCAATCCGTAATTCCTGAGAATTCAGAGGAATATCCTGCAAGCATTGCAACTTTTCTTACAAATATAACGGAGTGACTGCTGCACTTTCTGCATTCACGAAGCGGAAGCTAACTGCACCAAGTTTCGCATTCAGTTTCAGGCTGACAGACACGAGGCATACGTTCGCTTGACCCTGAGCCAGCACTACAAGTCCGTGAAAGAGAAGCGAACGCGTGTGGTGAAGTGCGTGCAAGAGTCGGTGGCCACCTTCACCGAGGGCTTCAACTTCAAGCTGACTTCCGCGCAGATGGACATCACCAGTTTGGCATTCCACATCTTCCAGTCAACGAGTGGTTATGGTAGGGGTACGTGGCTTTCGCACCTCCATCTTCCAAACTTCCTCATTATCGGCTTGTTATTACTTGATGTCGCCATTGAAGATTCGTCCACCACTGCCAAATTAACCTTGACAGTTACTGCCAACCAACCAACTGCGTTGGCTTTTACTACAACAGTTTAGAATTAGAGAAGGAGGTTATCTGATTGTTACTCCTATTTGCAGATAATCGGGAGCAAGAATAATAACTTTAAATCCTTTACTATAACATAATATGCAAATATCTATTACCTACTCTTCGGGAAAATGTATATAACAACGTTTGTAGATTTGTTATACTTTCTTTTATTTCTACTTCCATTGTGGAATCACATGGTACAAATGCAATGAGCGTATCAGGTTTTCCTATGTTATTTAAAGGGAAATTCTAACATATACAATAGTAAGATATATTAACTTCATTTACTTATTACGTTATCGTTCATATTTCAATTATTTCAAATTGTTTTTATAATAACTGCTTACTTTAATAATTGCTTTATTTCCACTCGAATATAATTCTAAAGTAATACTTTAATGGATAACTTTTTAGTTGACTTGGCAGTGATAATTCCCATTTTCAATGGCCGATTCCTCAAACTAATGGATAAAAAATATCCTTGCTCTGGCAAGGGTGTCAAAAATAAATGTATATCCCTAGAACATCATCAACTCATCGTCATACTAGCTATTTCTTAAATACTCTTAAGTGAACGAGACCAATTCCATGGAGCCGAAGTAACTTTTCGAATCACAGTTGACAGCTAATGTATCTTAACTAGGGATGCATCGATACGCCTTTTAGCTAATACTATACCGATACCGATACACAGACAAATATATCGTCGATACCGATACCAATACGCTTAGAGAATTTAAATAAATAGAAGGCAAATTAAATTAAGCGCGTCATTTTGTCCTTATACAATAATAGTTATTTTTACTTTAATAAATAATTGATTATAATAAGATTATAATAAGATTAGTTAGGGGTCAGATATTTTTTAACCTAGCATTCTATTTTTTTTGCTGAAGAGTCTTGCTTTAAATGTATATTTATTCTTTTTTTGTTTTTTGCAATATATAAATACAAACCATCTGGCTGACTGGCTGGCGA
>JAODFX010111969.1:1053-17587 GCA_027580035.1 Dorylogaster longipes | reverse complement strand
TCTGATGTAAACAAATCAACGGAAATTCTTCACAACTTTTTTTTAACTTTGTTAGGAGCAAACTTAATAATTACGTTACAAATTTAAGATATTCAAAGGCCACGGAACAACGTATGGAATAATAAATATTACTTAACAATTGAAGGGGGTAAACGTAAAACATGATGTACCAATTATTTCTGCTATATTTTCAATGGAACAAAAAGAATTAATGGAAATAGCAATTTTGAGTTGATATTTATTGCTAATATAAATAGCAGTAGGTTCATAGTCACAAAATTAATACTGCAATAAGTTTAATTTGCTTAAAACTATTTCGGTTAGAAAAACATAAAAATCATTATTAGTAACAATTGGAATGGAAATGGATAAAGCAATTATTATTTATATTATTGCTGTAATCTTTTTTGCGTGGCGTGAAATAACTCAATAGAAATTAAATAATTTCGCATAACGCAGTTGAAATTTTCTTATATTTTTTGACTAATAAAATATTCAAATGCCATGCAACAAACTATAAGGTAGGAAATATTAACAGTTGAGTGGGGTAAAAGTATAAAAAATTAATCAATTATTCATGTATTTTAAACATAATTAAAAAGTTAGGTTGCTATATTTTCAATATGGAATTGGAATAAATAAAAAGCCATAAATGCGAGTGGATTCATATTAACGAAATTAATATTGCGATAAATTTGCAACTTCATCTGGAAACAACAATTATAAATTTTTTTAAGCAATTTGTTGGTAATTTTTCTGCGTAATGTGGAATCACTGAACAGATGTAAAGTGTTTCTTGCAATTCCCATCACATTCATTTCCAAAATCAATATTCTAGTCGATATTCTGGTCAATATTATAATTTAATACTTTGTATATCATAAATAATAATATGTGCTTATTGTAATAATTCTGGTATACATTGGTGTTAAAATTTTCAACTTTTATTAAACATTAGCTTATTTTTCGAATAGTTAAACGCAGTACGTAGTCAGCAATGCACATTCAGCAAAACGAAAAGCAGCTGGTCGTGCTCTAGCAGCTGTTCCACTCGTATTTATGATGTAAACAAAGTAACTGAGATTCCTCAAACCTTTTTTTACTTTGTTACGCTCACACTTATGACTACGTTAACAATTTAAACTAATCGAACGCCACGCAACAAAGTATGATGTTAATAGTTGAAGAGAGTAAAAGTAAAACAAAAGAAATATATATTTTTTCCAATAGCGAACTAAAAATTTAGGCTGATATATTTTTAATTTGATGGAAGGAAAACAATACTTTTTAGATGTTTGGAAATTAAATAAGAGTTGATTAATAGAAGGAATAGCAACATAGCAACAATAAAAACAATAATTTCCAGTTGACAGTTAAGTTTAGTTTGCTAAAAATAAATTCGGTTGGGAGAATATGTCAAAACAAATTACGTGCAATAACCCAATAGAAGTGAATTTATTTGTGCCATTTGGGCCACATTATATCAGCTACTCTTCAAACTGAGATTTTAATCATGTTTCAAAGTGATATTGAATTTCTATGACATTAAGTTTGAGTATTTTTACTAATTCTGGTTCATCATTCGACGTTCATCATCGTCATTGTTAAATTGTTCTGATTTTATTTAACATTTGCTTTTTTCTCAAATCATTACTCGCAATTCTTTGTGTCTGACAATAAATTTCCAGCAAGAACAAAGATGCAATTGGTCATCAGTGTGATTTTATAAAGGAAAGAGATTATTTCTTTATTAATTGTATATATATATATATATATATATATATATATATATTATATAGATTATAAATTTCAATTCAAATTTCAATTTCAATTTCAAAAATTCAAACATATTGCAATGAATGTACATTGTGTATGTATTATAAAATTACACAATTTGTGCTCAAAACTTTTTTATTTGTTGGAAGGAAAACAACAATTCAAAAGTTAAAAGGTTGTAATTTTAAACACGAGTGTGAATGGTTAAATAGCTACAAATTTAATACTGCATTCAGTTGACTTAGCTGAAGATTAATTTACATGTAATAGAAAACAAAAATTTGACATAGTTGCGAAACAAATTATTAGAAACAATCTTGTTGAAGTTGTTAGCAAAGTTCAGTTGATTAATGAAGTTTATTTAATCATTGTATACTCTTTTTGCATGGAGTGGAATAACGCCAACTTCCTTTTAATACTTTTTTTTCATAGTTACTTCACTAAATACCTGATATTCTAAATGACTCGTTAAACCGTTAATTAACGATGTTAACAATCTGCTTAACGGATAAACTTTTAAGTCAACTTAGACAAAATTATACATCAATGATCCAAATATGTTAACGTAATATGTAATGGTTAACTTACGAAAAATTTTCGAGCATTTAATTAATCAACGAAGTTAATTTTTTCAATAACGAATTAACGCTTAACGCAGTTAAATTTTGATTTAACTGTGCCCCCCTTTCAAAGAGAAAATAGCAACAAACTTCATGATGTGATAAATTTCAGTAGTTGATAATTAAATCACAAGTAATATATATATATATATATGTATAATAAACAATAAACATGGAAGAAAATCTGATAGAAAATTGTTGAACAATTTGTTGGCAAAATCAATTGTTTAAATGAAATTACCTGATTACCTCTTTATTTTTGGGCATACATTTATGAACAAATTAGTTTTATAATATGCACATATGTTAATAAAGAATCTTTGTTTATTTTTCAGGTTATGATCAATCTGCAGCTTCAATTAAAAACAATCGCGTTCTCTATTTGTTGCATTTACTTGAAATTAGCTAGCAAAGAAAGAAAGATGGGTCGTGCCCATGATCCCTTTCACCACTTTCAGTTAGGGAAGTGTTAGGGAAAGTTGTAAAAGTAGAGTCATCCCATCCTATTCCGACTTGAATGCAATAGAAAAGTGTGAAAGCAAAGTGCAGAGTGATTGCTGACCAACCAACCTGGTGGAAGGAAGGAAAGCAGGATGGATCGCCGGATAAGTCAATGCTGCCAGCGCTGGACTTCATGTTGAGTCGACGCATCCTCCTTGGAGATGACGAGAGCCCAAACCCGTCTCCAGGAGCCGGACAAAGGTAGGGTGTGCGTAGGGCGCGTGACAGGAGAACAGCAAGCGACGGCAACATACCCACGTATCAGGGATGTGCATGTGCCGCGTTGCTGCTCTCCTGATCACAATGCGCTTCTCCACCCAGCATTGCTAGAATCGCCGTGATGCTAATCAAGTAGTAAGTACACCTGACACCAAACGGGCTGTCTTGTATCCATACGCGCTCGTCCCCTCTGGACACTTCGCGATCGTTGTTTGTAGAACTTTGCTAATATCTCTGTCGTTTGCTGCCCTACCTGCTGGCCGCTCCGACAGACCATCGTAACAAGTAGAAATCAAATCATTCGCGATGTTTTGTGCGCACTTCCCTTCTGGAAACACTTGTCCTCCTTCGCAATCGCTTTCGCGTCTCCCTTTGTGCACTTTTCAGCTCGTGGTCTACAAGCAACAATGTTTAATCGTTATTTAAACATTTCGCGAGTGGCAACAGCAAACAAACATCCGCGAATATTACTTAGGCTAAGCTAAGAACCTTCCTAGCGATTGCAGAAATGTTGCAAGGTTCGCAATAATCGAAGACAAAGTTCTTGGCGTAATTATTCACATTTTTGCTTTGATTTGGTCGGCGCACACTACGGGAATAATCGTGGCGAGAATCCACGACGAACCTCCCGTGCGTTTGGCTGAATTCCACTACAACGTTTCGTTTGCTGTTGTCGACTTTCCGTTTAGCGCACGTCCCTTCTGGGCACAAACCCTCCTTTCACTCGCGATCGTAACTTTTAGGTTAGAAATCATCCGCGATGCGCGTACGACTTTCGCGCATGTCCCTTGCTGCTTTTATTGGGTGTGAATGATGATTTGTTGAATGACATCTATTGCATTGTGTTTGGTGTGAATGCAAATTGTATTTGATTTATTTCTATTTGTGTATGTCGTGTTAAATTTCGTACAGAAAGCCTCTTGCGTGCCGATGGGATGCACGCAAGTTGGTCACACCTTGTTGCTCTTCCTTCCAGCTTTTTGTTGATACATTCGGGCAATTTCCGTCTTTGCCATCCGATCACAGATCGTCAAACGCGTCGCGAGGCAATAGTTTTAAGTTCTATTTGTTTACAAAACGGTCTGTGATCAACAGCTAAGTATGTATGTTAGGTAGGAACAAAAGGCAGGTCTATTATACATCAGGTCGCGTCTAGTTTTAAGCAACCCTCTGACCACCCCTAGCTGTGTGAATGATTTACTTGTTTAGCTAATGTTTTTGCCGTTTCAGAACAATCGCGAACGTAGTAGCTATCTCCTTGTAAGCAGGGCAATAGGACCTTTCCTCTTCCTCACATAATGTCTCATTTTCTTTCAGATGCTAATACGATTGCTTTCCTCTCGCTTTCAGAGTAGTTCTCGTCGTTCTCACATCTTATCGTTCAAGATTTTCAATCATATTGCTGCATTTCAAACTCTAATTCAAATTTTATGCTAAATATGACGATTTAATGTGATTACTGATTACTAGTTTTTTTTTTATTTACTTGCTTCATTATCTTGCTGTTTATTTATTATGTGTATATTTTGTATTTATTTGCGAGTGAATGGTCCTTTCCCAAAAAAAATTCACTAATCAATTATGTAATTTCATTTTCAGGGTTGCAAATGTGCAACTTGATATTAATTAATGGAACTTTCCTGTTCTAGGTGCAGTCGAAACGTCGTTTGGCGGTGTCATAAGCTTCTATCTTTAATTCAAGCTTCATTACACTTAGAATGGAAATCTATAGTTTAATAACGCGAATTTTGTTTGTGTTTCAGGTTTATTAGGCCACCATCACTGCACATGGCGCGCAACAACCAAACAGCTGCAACGAAAATGTTTTAAAAAATAGTTCTACGTTTACTTAGATCTATTACGTCGGTTTTTCCGTTGTTCTCGGTTGTTTACTAACAACATTATGCAGTTTCTTTCGTTCCAGCAAGTTCCTACTTAAAGTTCATTTATTATTATGCCATATGAACATTTGGAGGCTGTGAATAGCTACATAATTGCTGAAAAAGTTTAACTTTGGTTATGTTATTCTATCGCAAAGTGCAAGATTGAATTCTATGTACATTCTTATGTTAGTAGACACTTTTATTAGTTTGTGGATTTTTGGAACTGATAATTTATTCATCTTCGAGGTTTTAGGATTTTTGTTTACGCAGATTGCAAGCCATTATTTCTTCAGAGCGTAACAATTGATTTTTATCACTTATTTTCTTGTGCAGATGTTAAATAACTGCTAGTGACTGTGCTAATATTCAAACTTATAAGGCAAACTTGATGACATCGAGAAACCGTTAATGGAAGCTGAGGTGATATGGAATCAATAAAAGTGAAGCAACAAATAAACAAATAGGGAGTGATTTTTTTCAGCAAATTGTAATTGGCAATTATTTAATTCTGATACATTAGAATATATTAATGACAATTATTAAAACAAGTACATGAAATTTATAGCAATGAAGGGATCATTTGGAATAGAAAGACAAATAGATAATTGGGTAATATTAAGAAGAAATGAGTATCAAACGCAACTCAATTGAAAATGTAGAAAATATCCAACCAAGATCTGAAATGATGTCCAACTTTTTCACCAGACGATTTTTGTAGGATTCGCAAGGAATATTGTTTACCTCAAAACCTTAAAAAACGTTTTATATGAGAAGAGAGATGATTTTTAACAAGTCTTGAAAGTAAAATAGACTAAAAAAGAAGACACATTGGTAAACATTCTGCAGGTAATTTACGTATTATATTCACGTTATTGTATAACATATTTCCAAATGATAGGGGTAGAGTAACGAAATTATATAGCAACATTAATTACTAATAACTTTCTTTCTCCTTCATAGATTCTAGCTTAACTTTTTTTACGTGAATTGGTCATACAGATATCGTCAGATTTCTATATGAATAACCTTAATGTGCTTATGAAATTGCATCTGGAAGGGAATAAGAAGAAAACACCATTTTCTCAAGGAAACTACAAGAAACAATTTTACTAGAACATCTAAAAGCCACCAAATGTTACCAACACGAACATCAAATATTCAAATCCGAAATGAATATCCAACAGAAGAGGAAAGTTATCTAACCAACATAAATGAATTTTAATGATTCTTGTTGAAATTACGTTGTGGATTTGAGCAGTAATAAATCGTCACATCACAACAACGAAATTAGACTACATAGCGAATTTTACAGTTAGTTTATTCGACATTTCCGTGAGGTGTTATAAGAATTAAATTAATCACTTCTCGATCGTCATTTTCAACACCCAAACGGTAAAAGCAATAGTATTGGAAGGAACAACATTAGAAATTGGAAAGAACTTAATTAGTAAAACAAGATTACAATTAAAAATAAAAATTTATGCAACAAGAGAACAACTTTTGTATGAACAATAGCAGCATCAGCATCTTTAAAATTGATTCATCGTTTTCTTTTTCAAGAAACCAATTTAATTAAAGCTTTAGGTTTTAAATATCAACGTTTCTTTGGCTAAACTCGTCGAGAATCATCACTATCATTCAGCATTGTTAAATAAGAAGAGGGAATATTTATTCAGCACTAGATGGCAACAAGGCAACAATTTTTGTAGCAACAATGGCAGCATCAGCAACTTCACAATTGATTCATCAACGTTAACAAAAATTAATGGTACAATAGTAGAAACTGGAAGATCGATTCATCTACTTATGATATTTTACAAAAAGGAAATGTTACCAGCAAGCATGATAGTCTGAAAAAAAAATTGCAATTTTGCCAGATCCCAGCATCACAAATTATAAAAAGTACTCTTGAAATAACTGGAAACAATGTACAAACAGAGAAAAAAAAGGCACGAAACACTTTTTTCAGAGACCGTTCAATAACATCTCCGCGCAACAACGATGATTTCCAGATCTTACGACTGTGGATGTTTCTCTAGACTACACTGCACTACATACATAAAAGACTTTCCTGTTTGCCACGAAATTCAGCTATTATGCTGACTTATTCTCTTCAAATTCGAAGCTGCCTCTCGATAGTTTTCTATGCGGATATTACGCTTATTCTTCGATGGTTTTTAATCATCCTACATTTCCGTTGAGTTCTTACATCTCATCCGATTTTCGTTCAATTCATTTCACGCCGTTCAATAACATCTCCACCCAATAGGTGCCAAAAACCCATTGAGGGAGATGTTCGCGATTGCCAACAAAGATGGTTTGCAGAAGCTGCCATTTGTAGATGTTTCTCTGTATCACACTACACTACACCACATAAAAGACTTTCATGTTCTTCATTCAATTCATTTTCCGTGCTGGCTTTTCTGCCTATTTCTCGATGTACAATTGCGTACAATCTTCGTTTGTCTTCTTGAGGGATGTCGCCGTTCCTGTGCACCTCTCATGCACCTCGCGAGTGATTTGCATTTCTTCCAGGCCGTTCTATAACATTTCCACGCGCATATTGCGTGGAAAATGTTCGCGAGTGCTAACAACGATGGTGGAGTCCAGAAGCCGGATTTGCGGACGTTTTTGTGCAGCTAAATGCATTTCGCGAGTGCCAACAACGATGGTGGAGTCCAGCCCAAGGATCTGGGAACGTTTTTATGCAGCCAGATGAAGTTCGCGAGTGATTTTCATGTATTTCAGGCCGTTAAATAACATCTCTGCAAATGTTCGCGAGTGACTGTGATGTACGTGATAGTTTATATGGTTTTTTGATTATTATTAGATTCTAGATATCATGTTACATTATATTTTTATAATTTTAATAACTTTTTGCTCCCGTCCACAGATAGCTAGTTTCTTGAATACCATGATTGGTGTATACGCATTGGCAAATGAAACAAGATAAAATGCAATCATCTAACTATGAGTAAAACTTGCTTTAACAACACCATACACAACTTAAAGGTCTGAATATGGACAGCTTATCTTTAAGCACATGCAATGACAAGAAGGAAGAATGAAGATTCATCAATATCATAGTTGCCATCACAGAATAAATACTTCATCATCGAAACAAATTGAAGGAGAGGAATTTAACAAAACTGCACCAGAATATCGCTTGGAAGAAGTTTAGACTGAAAACAGAACTTGTTTCGAGAATGAAACTTGTGACATAGGGCTGGTTGTCACTTGGCAACTGGCGAACCCTTCGAGGGTAACGCGTCGAAGTGCATACCTCTTAGATGGAAAGATACTCGGAAAACATTCTACCGCATATCTTACAGTCTTAAGGTGACGTGGAAACTGCACTAAATTCAAATGCAATAAATATTACTTTTTCATAGGCAAAACTTATAAATAACATATTCTAGATTTTTAATCTACAGCTTTGATGGTAACAAATCGCGATATAAAGAACACCAAAACAATGGTGGTGAGAATAAAACAAATGACGGTCATGTAAAATGTCTCCTCAGTGAAAACATCCGTAAATGCTGGTATTTGATTGTAAATGGTTTCGATCAGTTTGAGTTGGTAGTTCTTGTTGTTCGTTTTGATACCCATATCTGCAGCGAGTTATTTCCTCTTCTGTTTCCTCTTCTTCGCCTGTGTTGTTTGACTGATAACACTCACTTCGTCTGGTTGCACTTGACTGCTGATGTGTTTGTTGAACACTTGCAGGATTTCCAGCACATTCAGGTTGTTTGCTTTGAACCTTATGGACCTAACACAAAGCAATACTTGTTTATGCATTTATTGCGTGGAGAGATGTTTCTATTTACTTCGTGTCACTCAGTTGAATCTTGATTTCCGGCTCCGACCGATCGCACACCACGTTCGGTTTGATCAAACAGTTCAGGTTCGTGTTGACGACGCGCGGTGCGTTGATGTAAAACAAGAAGTCTCTGCAAAGAAGAAATTTGTTAAAGAAGGCAAATTACGGAGAAAGGAGGTTGGAATCGTATTCCAAGTTGCAACTGGTAGCGATCGATATTTCAAGGGGCGACGAATATAAAAATAGACTGCGGTTGCGAGTTGCTAGTATATTAGTAGTTAGCGTTATTGTGTAGTAGTAGTAGTGTAGGAATAGTAAATAGGCGAATAAAAAGGACATTTCCTTAAAATATATATCAAACTTAATAACTGATATGAAATTTTGACGGTTCTTGTTCACTTTCAACAACTTTGCTGTGCTTAGTTGAATTGTTTGTGCTATTTCTATTGGAAAGTATCATATCGTAATACTGGAATTTTAAATTTTAAAAGCCACTTTGAGGTTATGCTCACCTTGCAGTTACAGCGTTTGGATGAAATGGATCGAACGTGACTTGAATCTTCTTCACCGGTTTTAAATTAACAGCTTTCACTTGCTTCATAATCGCGGAGAAAATTCCACCCGATCTTGTATATGTCCCACTGTAATAAATCGACATTGTTCCTCTGGCTGTGCGGATGCCGATGACAACAACCTAACCAACCAAACCTAGATTGCTAAAATGGTAAAATCACAGAACACCTATTACATGTACCTATTACCATGACTCGGTTTGAATTGTAAGCATTTATAGATTTTTTTGTACTTTACAGCCTAAAATCGAACAATAAAAAGTTTGTGTACAGTTGCACACAAACTTAATTTGATCTCTTAAAAACTTTAAAATGTTTAGAAACATCCAGTTCAAGAAAGTTGTTATTTACCCTGTTTATTATCGTGATTAAAGTGTTTGTTGTTTTTGTTCTTTACGAATGAAGAGAATCTAAAAGTAAAACACATAATCGTCAACAGATGCCAGCATGCATACCGTTAAAGAAATTTATTTATCTAATGTTTGCTTTCAACACCTTCAATATTTTATTTATATTTTCATTAGATAATACAATTAAATTGCAATAAAAGATTGAAGTTTCAGGAATACTGATCTAAAATCGGAATGATTAAAATAATATGCAGTTTGAAATAAGTAATATTGAATGAAAACAAAACTACTCATACTGAATTAATAAAATATTGATTACTTACCCATTGCACAAAATATAAGCAAGTGATTACAATTCTTCAGCAATGTAAATAATTACTTCTTAGCGTTTGCACTTCTAAGACTATTAATAGAAGGGATTCCTTAATTTTTAATTTGGAAATAATACAAGAAAGTGGCAGTGCCTATCAAATTTTTATTAATAAAATTAGTATCATTTTGTCTCATTCAATCAATATTAATTTTCAATATTGTGCCTCATTCATAGTACAACATGTGGAGAACTGCAGTAATGAAATGACTCATATCTTTAAACTAATATCTTAACAGCAAATGACGTTAACAATTATGTACCAAACTAGTTTCGCTCGCGTGTACGCCATCTTGTTCATCATGTTTCGAGCTCGTTGCGCTATCACATCTAGGATATCAGAATGGGCATGTGCACGTAGAGCGTGTTGGCGTCGCGGATCGTTTCGAGCGTGGCGCCGCCGGCGCCGTCGCCGTGGCTCTCGTCGTCATCCTCGTCGTCCTCGTCGTCCTGCTCGTACTGCAGCGCCTGCACGGCGGCGACGTTCTCCTCCTCCTTGAGCAGCGCCATCGACTCCGTCGTGTCGTCCGATTCCTGCGCGAGCACCTGCTCGATGGTCTCGACCTTCAGGTCCTCGTCGTCGGCGCCGCCAGCGGCAGCAGCAGCTGCTGCAGGAGGCTGCGCGAGGCGGTTGGCACGGCGCGTCTTCGCGTGCGTGCGCAAATGGCGTTTCATGTCGGAGCGCACACGAAAACGCTTGCCACACAAATCGCACGCGTGCGGTTTTTCACCTTGGAACGAAAGCAGACGACAAAAATGAGCTGCAAATTCAACGCAGTGGTTTCTTCGTCTTACCTGTATGAATGCGCCGGTGGTTCTGTAGGTACGAAGATGCCCGGAACGTCTTGCCGCAGAACTCGCAGCGGTAGTTCTTCTCGCCAGTGTGGATGCGCCGATGCACGATGAGCGAATACTTGCGGGCGAACTCTTTGCCGCAGTATTCGCACTGGTACTGCTTCTCGTCGGTGTGGATCGAAATGCAGTGGTACTTCAAGTCGCCCCACTGTCGAAAATGACGCCCACATAGCTCGCATTTATACGGTTTCTCTCCTGCAAACAACGACGTTTATATTTTGTTTTACGCAAACAATAACCGTCTTAACCAACCTGAGTGCAACCGAAGATGCACTTTTAAAGCACTTGCGGCGAAAAAGCTCTTGCCACACTGATCGCACTGATACGGACGATCCTCCGTATGACTTCGCAGATGGTAGACGAGCGAGTTCCGGTGCAAAAACTTCCGCTCGCAGAGATCGCACTCGAGCTCTGTCTTCGCCTTACCTCCGCGTCTTGAGTTCCTCCTTCCTCCTTCCTCCTTAACTGTAACACACTGCGATTCAAATCTGCACACATGATGATGATTTGGATCCTGCAAACCTTTTACTACTTTAGGCATGTCTGCCTCCTCCTCGAAGCTTACACAAGTCATCATGTGATCGATTAAGGATGCCCTGTTGACAAACTGCTGATTGCAGTTTTGACACACATGCTCCTTTGCCTCCAACTCCTTCAGATCCTCTTCGGTTGCATGCAGCTCCTCGTCACGGTACCACGCCTTCGTGTCGTTCTCGATCTCGGTGACGACGCCGTGCGCACTCACGTTAATGCCGGCCATTAACTCCTCCGCCTCGCTGAACTCGCTCAACTCTTTATTGCCGTGGTTATCTCGCATATGCGCCTCATAGAATTTTTGTCTTCGGAATGTCTTGTTGCACTGCAAGCAGGTCAGCTGCAATATAGAAGAGAGGAAGGTTTCCTTCTGCATTTCACTGCCACCTTCAATCTTGATAACAGTTCCTTCATGATTCTGCAATATTTCCTCTTCCTGAAACATAATTCAATCCTACAGTTTGTGTATTTGACTCATTTGACTCTTGAATGTCAAATTTCAAGTATCAATCAGAATCATCAAATATGGCATACATTTCACTTACTTTTAAGATTGTGATGTGATCTGGAATCTCCTGCTCTTCACTTGCCTCCATTTCAATGTCATCAGGTTCCATTTTCTCTGACTGTTCAGCAACATCAAGCTTATCAACTATAACTGGTTCATAATGCTTTTTTAGGTGCTCAAAAAATGCCAGCTGGTCTGCAAATGTGGTTGAACATATTTGACAGGCAAATGGATTCACTGTTACAGTTGTAATGCTTGACTGACACATCTCTTGGTGATTCTCAAACTCATCCAGTGCAATATATTGATTACAGAATGAACACTTTTGCACTTTCGTGATTATCGCCTTCTCGCTCTTCTTCAACCGCCTGGAAAGGCGCTTCTTATGAGGAAGCATCTTCTTTCCACGCTTTGAATCACAACTGTCAGCTTCATGTAGATGCTCCTCAGTTTTGATCAGCGGTAACTCTTGCGAGTTCTCCTCAAACTTGACGAAATCCTGCTTGTACAGCTCCTCGGCGTCGACGATTTGCAAGAAGCCCGTCTGCTTATCCTGCAGAAGAACTTGCTGGTCACTGAGCTGCACCTTGGAGCCATCAAGGGTTGTCAGCAAGGATGGTAGGGAGGTATTCACAATGATGCTGGAGTCGGATTGCGTTTGCGCCTGCTTTTGCTGCTGGCTGTACTGCACTGCCACCAGCGCGGCGGCCAGGTTTCGATCCTCATCTGTGATATCATGAGTGAGCAGGTCTTCAGAGGTGTAGTTGACAGGAATGAAATCGCCTCCCAGGTCGACGACGAGGCCACTGGGCGTCTGCAAGATCTCCGTCAGCTGTGCGTTATCGACGGTCATGCGCTGGATCATGTAGCGGTTGCCCGACTCGTCGGTGACGCTCTCGAGGAGTTCCTCCTCGGAAGTATCCATGCTAGAGCGCGCGTCGCCGCCGTTTGAAATTCGCGCTCCGTGCGCGGCCACCGGATGCGCTGCGATTACCAATCGACAACGTTTCAAGGTCCTCGCCTATTGCATTCCAAACAGGGGCCGTACGCCTATTTGGCCGACGCTAATCCATCCAAAACGGGCGCCGATCGTCGCGTGGCGGTGCAAAATGATTAACGGCCGCTCCGAATTCCTTCTAATTACCCGCACAGCAACGAGCACGGTATTTATTTTGCTCCACATACACTAGAACTGACAACAATGCTGTGTGTTACGGAAATGACCGCGCGCCATTGATTAGCTCTGTTGCCAATGGGAGGGATGAACCGACTGACAGAGACGTTTCTCACCGAAAATAAAATCAAATCGTTGGCGCTCTTTCGAAAATATATTCGCCACTTGTTTTCTTATTGTTTGTTCGCATTTTTTATCGAACTCTTTTACAATCGTTGCGGTAATGTTTACATTCGTCGGCAACATAGTAGAAAACGGGTGTAATTTAAGCATTGTTGCCTATACTAGTCATATGTTTCAAATACAGATTGATGTTCAATAACTTAGAAAGAATGCAACTCCGGCTTGAATCCATTGTAACTTTTCTTTGGAATTGCAAGGTACTTGTAGATTAGTGAGCAATTTCTCACGATCCATCGCATAATACAAGGGCACATCCAGCATTCTATGGTCAGATTCGTTTTTCTGCAAACAAACCAAACAAAAGAGATGATACTCGCCGTTTTCATGCTAAACAACAAACAAACAACCTTTTCTTCCCATGTTACATAAACGTTTGGGGTTGGGTTGAAGCTGTTGGAGTTTGCAGTCGTTGGTAGTAAATTGATGCCGTCGAATAGTGCACCTTCGATTTGCAATTCCGAAAGAATCACGGAGCCATCCTTCGGCTTCCAGTAGGATTTTAATTCGAGTTCGTCGATTGGCAGTTTCCTACTGGACGCGTGCTGTTTCTTAAACGCACTCAGGAAGGTCTCAACGTTGAAGAACTGAGCAAGGTTCAGCGGTTGATGGTAATAGGTTCCGGGATTTTCGTTCAAGCGTGAAATTGTGACAGTCTTAGCAATAAGTTCTTTTAAATATCTGGCTGGTTCCTTCGGTCCATCCCATAACTTAAGCCACGAGCTTGGCGTCTAAATGAAAGCAGTTTCAATAGATTTGCGAGATTTTTGCTTGGAAAATTGACTTACACGGAAACTCACTAATTCCTCACTCATTTTGGTATACTTCTCGTCACCTAGTAAATATCCCTTGGCCATTTTGTTAAGGTACGAGAAAGACTTATGCAGCGTTTGTATAACTGCTAGTGCAAAGCGTAGTTCTTCGAGGATGAACGTTTCCATAGTGTAGTCGTTCTGATTCGTGTTTGGTAACGAAGCACGAACAAAATCGTGTTTCTGATTCAACTTCTTCCACAGTGCGACGTACAATTGCAGGCTCTTGTTGACCTGTTCCTGATCGTTGGCAATCTCCTTGGTTATGGATAAACCTAGAACAAACTTGCATCAAATACGGTCGTGATCAAAGTTCTAGGTAGGTAACTGCGCAAATCATGAATAATGCTTTCGGAGGTGTTCCTTTCCAAGGCTTTATCGACGTTTTCAGGTAGACCAACGTAGGATGGAAGGTCTTTGAACGAGATGTGTGAGATGAAGTTCAAATAGTCCTGGGGGGAACAGCAATGAATAATATTCTTCCCAAAAAGAGTGCAGAAAGGAACCTGATAGTTAGCAGTGGATGGGAGCGAGTTCAAGATGCCCAACGGTTTCCACCGATGGCTGAGCACGTCGTCCATGAAGAACTGCCGAATGCAAGCATCGAGCAGAGCTAGATCAGTGCCCTTTTCAATACGCCCTCCGTAAATGGCGTTCACAGCCCATCCGATCATGTACTTCCAATGCACGTGCTGCGAGCTGGTGGTACCGATCACTTCCTCGCTGAGCGTCACCATGCTCGCGAGGTCGACGTCGCTGAACTCGTACCACTTGGACCAGCCCTGCGGGATGTACGTGCGACGCTCCTGCAGCACGGCGTGGATCAACCCCAGGACGAAGAACACTCGTGCCCCCGTTGCGCTCAACGATTGCACGTGGTTACTACCGTAACTGGCGTAAACCTTGTGGAGGTTGTTCCGTACCCCGACCGGGGCTTCATAAGCTAGTTTCAACGAACCCTCAGCGAGTACAGAGCTAAAATTTGGATGTGCTTCTGACACCAGCCATAATCTAACGAAAAAACGTCCTAGTTCAGAATTTGCTTTCGGAAATTTTGAAGTGGTACCGGAAATTTGGAGCAGCATTGATCTCCTGTAGACTTTGGCATAAAGCTGGTAACCAGCTCGTGACCAGGTGCAGATTTTTCAATACCAGCCATTTCCCATGTTCGGCCATCTCGTGGAGACTTGCTATTGCCATAGTTTCCTGTCCTTCACCCATACTAACCTGCAATAAGTGCAACTTTTAGCTTAGCTAGCATTTGGTTGGTAACCTACTTCAGTGTATTTGTCTTTCGCGGCCAGTTCTTTGATGGCTTTGGAAGGATCATTCCCCGAGGTGGTGATTAACAAAATCGGTTGGGCATTCGTGGATTCCTTGTAGACCTGCGAGAGGTGGAGAACCTCCAAATTGCTGCTGCTCATTCCGGTTAGGTGCAACACGCAGTCGCTCATCGCGCTGTAGAGTCGATCGGGGCGCAGAGCTTGAATCACTAACACCTTCTGAAACTCCGTCAGTTTGCAATGCTTCGGAAACGCTCTCTCGCACGTCGAACTCTGCATGAAGTCCTTCCAAAGAGTCTCGTTCTCCAAGTCCAATGTGCTGTAGATGGTTGGTAGAGCAACCTAGCAAAGCAATGATTGTAGAAATCGAGTGCTAGTGAAGTTAGTTGAATGCTAACCTGTAAAAGAGAGGCTTGAACTGCGGAATGATCGGGAATCCAAGCCGGAACCGACTCGCGACTTTTCGATGTTTCCGGACGATTTGCAATCAAAACATTACCGATAAGCAGATTCCATTCCTAAAACAATGATAGTTGAAATAATCTGTGTTTATCTTTGCAGCATCTTTTCTTTACCTCATTTGATATCTGCTCTGGAAACATCCTCCATGCCACTTGCAAGAGGAACTTAAGCCTGTCACTCTTAAAAATACCTCTCCCCATGTATTGGTACAGGGCCTGAATGAGAATCTTGTGCTGGTAGTTCTCAGTGCTTTGAAGTCCCTGCAACCAGAACATGCTGTGATTCCGCATTAAGTTACTGTTGATTTGTGTTTACCTCCATCGTAGGCAACGAACTAAGGAATAAATTCGTAAACGAAGCTACAGAAAGCGAATACATAATATTCGTCTTGGCAAATTCCTTCGCTGCAAAGTATAATGCACTCCCAAATTGTGAGATCGCTTTGTAGACGTCGTACTCCTGTGTCAATTGCGCTTGAATACGTGAGGATTCTGCCAAAGCTTCGGTGATTGCCACCGAGCTCGCTTTGGTCTCATTCAGGGATTCTAGGAGATTCTGCAAGTCAGAAATTTAGAAACGCTTTGAGCCGCAGGGGGACGCTAGATAAGGTAC